>OX103950.1:11129135-11158282 GCA_944470405.2 Schistosoma mattheei
TTGACTCATGAATTCAACTATTAAATTACTACAATATTCACAAACCCCTCTCTGATTAAAATCATATATGAATTAATAGGAAAGTATCAATTGAATAGGAAGTCTAAATTAAAAATCAATTCGCCGTCTCATATTTTTATCTCGTCCTAATAATAGTCATCATTACTAAGCACTTCAGTCTTCACAATGAACATTTATCTCTATTATTGTATTGTATGTTAAAGTACTATTGAAGTAAAAAAAACACATGAAAATGAGGATACTTTTGATTAGTTAAAATATCCAGTTGTGAGTGAATTATTTTCATAGCAAAATGTATGAACTAGTCTCAATTTTACGTCAGTTATTATTAGATTTACTCATATCTGTTGTATGGTATATAAGAATTACGACTCACAGTTTACGGTTCTATAAATGATATTCATGAAAAGAAAATTATCCTCAACAAAACGACAGCTTACATGTTAGGTTACTAAAGACAGTAGACGGAAAACTCTAGACCTAGGTTCCGTGCTAACTGGCATTTATCACCACGGCATACCTGTAGTCTAGAGGGAACTGATGCTTCCTGTGAGACTCTAACCCAATTTCAGAGTTTGAAAATATTCGTGACACGAAAAACTCACTTTTAACTCATCTGACGGTGAAAAGGATTTGAACCGTATAGGGTGCATGAATCCTCTCAAGATTACAGATATGTCTTAATGAAAAGCTGAAATCAACATGAAACCTGGGTTCAGATTTTCCTATGGACTACGTTCAATCGCTTAACATTAAAATACAGAACTCGTAAAAGTGTATCTCTCCTGCTAGTGACCGTCGACGAAATTTAATCAGCATTTTGTGCTAGACACACATGACATCAGTCACTACTCAATGACCAATCAATCGTAATCACGCCTATGTATATATGGTAAAGTATAGTATACTGTCGAGTTTAAGCGATTCTAAAACATCCCTGAAGTATTTATGGCATTTATCAGCCACTAACGATTAAGAATGCTAAAATTTAGAATCTCCGGCTTTACAATTAATGAAACTTTAATATACACGGCGGTTTAAGCAGCTTAACTTCTGAGCCCAGATAACCATTAGCTTGTGTAACGGAGATGAATTTCAATTGATTGGTAATGGTTATGTTGAATCTTCCCTTTTTTTTTGCCATTTTAGGACTTTCAAAGTATATTTGAGGAATTATTTGGAAAAATTCTGAATTTCTTTTTTCTTTGTTAAATATTCTTACAGCTTGTATCAGCATTCGCTGCTATCTAGTATGTCATCGAATGCTGGTCGTATTGGTAAACCATTCAATGCCATTGTTAGGTGAAACTTACGAACTACACTACAGAAATTTTGTATTCGTTTGCAACGAACAAGTATGTTTCATCCGTGATCTGACTGATTGATTATGTCAAGTTTTTTTTGTTACTTTGGTGTTATTTTCTACTATTTGACGTTTATTTATAAAGTTTAATAAATTCTGGCATTTTGACACTGCTTGACACCTAAATCTCTAACTGTCTCCCAGTCTCCCCTTCTCATCCGCCTGTCTAGAAACATTTCATACAATTTACCGCCCTGATACAAGTATAACAAAAGCTAAGAAGTATCAAAAGTGGTTTTACTTTTAAGGATTGGTCTAAGTACAAAACACAGGAATACCAATAGGTTGATGTGTGACAAGAATATTCGGTAAACTTTGGGAAACGTGCTGTTATTAATAGGAAGATCAATGAACATTCAGTCATTATATAGCAGGCTATGGATTGTTTTTTTAAAACAAACTGATATATATTTCAGAAATTAACTAAGAAGCTCACTTTTACATGAAATAAGCGCCGACGATGTTATGCAAAATCATAACAAAAGCTGTCACTAAACTATCTTTAGCTCCGAGAACTCAACATCACTAAAAGCATCCACTTGAGTTTTGAATCTTCTCCGTTCTGTATATCATGATTTGCTTGATAAGGCTATAAACCTTTGAAAATCTAATTGGTTCAGAGTTACATTATGCTTTCCTTAATTGATCACAAACTCGTCTTCCCTTGGGACAAAACAAAATGCCTATCAAAAATGTAGTCTATTAATTAATGATAGATTTATATGAAAAGAATTCATGTTTAGTGTTAGGATAGTCGGAAAAATATACCAATAATTATCGTGTTAAGTCTATGGTGTCCTTGGACCTTAAATGTACATTTCTTATTGGTCGATGTTTATTTCACTTGTTAAATATTGTACAAATGTTGTTTCCTATTTTATGGTACGATGTGGGTTGTTTGCTTGGTATATAAATAGAGTATGTTTGAAATACAATGATTCATAACTCAGAGGCTGTGACTTGCGTTCTTCACTCAACTGGCTGGGACAGACTGCGAAGCGGGACCAATCAGGGCACTAGGTCGTCCGTCCGTGTTTTCCGTGTCCACTGTAGGCGATCGATAAATACGCTGCTTATCAAAACCTGCAGTCCACACACACGCGTTACAACAATTGGCGACGGGGTAGAGAGAATTTTGAACCCTGTAATTGGACGAGATTCAGTATAATTGTTCTGACCAATCAGTATCCAGATTTTTCGTCGGCGTCCTTGGGAGTCATTGGTTGTTAGTTGATTACAGTATTTCTCATTACTCTGCTGATTCAGAAAATGACTATCCCCTCCGATCAATTGCAGATACTACTAGATCGTTTCAAAGAGAGCCAGTTGAAAGTTTTGGACTATATGCGCACGCGACTGCTAAATCTCCCGTGTTTCGGAGATGTGAAAGAGGTTGACGAATTAATTTCTCACCTGCATACTGAACTCGAGAATGACTGCAGGACATATGAAGATGAAAACAAAAGCCTCTATGAATCCCTTACGATCAGTAATGCAAACGAGGCAGTCGCTCATGATCCATCCAGAGATCCAGAATTGTCCAATTCAGAAGTATGCCCTGTTGTGGGTTCAAATCCCACTGTGCCTGAAACATGTGAGGTATCCAGCTTACAAGAAGAACCTCTCGTGCCAGAAAATGTTTCCCGTGCATCAAATGATGGTCAGAAATCTAATATGAATTTCAAAGATGCTGTTTGTTTTAGTGACCTATTATCCAGTGATGGAATTTTGAAGAGGTCTGAAGAATATGTTGCACAAAAATCAAACCTTAATGACGTCATGTCTGGAGTCGCTAATCCTTATCATCTAGTCAGTTTTAGTGAACCCTCTACTCAATGCGCGAAATATGCTTTAAATAGAATCAGACTGATTGTTGCTTGGGTATATGAGGACCCAACGTTATTTCGCGGGGGAGGACGGACGCAGAAAATTTTAAAGTCCAGATATTAACTCCGGATCTTTCAAAAAAGGGGAGGTGTTAGGATAGTCGGAAAAATATACCAATAATTATCGTGTTAAGTCTATGGTGTCCTTGGACCTTAAATGTACATTTCTTATTGGTCGATGTTTATTTCACTTGTTAAATATTGTACAAATGTTGTTTCCTATTTTATGGTACGATGTGGGTTGTTTGCTTGGTATATAAATAGAGTATGTTTGAAATACAATGATTCATAACTCAGAGGCTGTGACTTGCGTTCTTCACTCAACTGGCTGGGACAGACTGCGAAGCGGGACCAATCAGGGCTCTAGGTCGTCCGTCCGTGTTTACGTGTCCACTGTCACAGAGGCGATCGATAAATACGCTGCTTATCAAAACCTGCAGTCCACACACTACGCGTTACAACATTTAGTGAATAGTTAATTGATCAAAATAAAGAGTGCGCCTACCATTGTGTTTATTAAGTCACCAATCTCAAACCATCAGAAGATGGTTATGCAAAGTTCTCTAATTTCGAATATGGTAATAATGATTATAATAATTGTCTTACCCATCATCGTTTGTTTGATTACAGTGAAGAATTCTCATCAAAAAATATAGCGATATTACAGCGAATTTCATTTGTCATTGCGTAGTATAATTCCAATGAAAATTGTCTCTCGTGTCCTTCTCTTCACCGTTTTCTTTTCAAAGGACTATTAACAAAGAAAATATATCAACCATTATAATAGAGTTATTCCTAACTATTAAAGCATTGTGTTTGTAAAGTTTCTTTTTTGTTAGAGCACGTGAGGACTTAACCTTTAGACCGTTGAGTCGGTATCTAATGGTTTCCATGTCTAACCTTAATTAACTCGCAATATTGCGCAACCTCTTTCAAATGTTATTGGTGGATAACTGCTTCATATCCGGTATGGTTGAACTTCACTAATCAGAGCCACTCACTAGAATTCTGTTTGTTTGTTTTTGTGAGACTTAAAGTTCATGGGTTCGATCCCTAATGAAGCCGTGAATGAGCGCTAATGAGGAGTCCCATACTAAGAAGAAACAATTATCTATGAGTTCCTGGTTCTCAATGGTTCTCTAACTAAAATCAACTAGCATTGTAAACTATAAAATCAGACTATCACCACAGATTCCCTTTTACTAAACATTCACTCATCGTTTCCTTGTTATTATTTACATCCGTGTTTCTCTTCATTCACGTTTCAAGGTATCTCATCATCCACCAATCACAGCTTTTCATGTTGAATCAGATAATTATAGTCTACGTGCTACTCTACAATTTAAATTACGTTTTTGGGGTAAATCAATCGACGTTCAACCGAAAGGATTAATTACATTACAATTATATCATTTTAATGAATCTTATACATGGCAAAATGTCAATTTAACAATACATAATATATTGACTGGTAAAATTTGGGTAGAACATGTAAGTCTACTTGTTGTTGTGATCAATTTGTTGCTGATATATATGTAAAGTAATTTCTATTTAGCACAGTCCTGTTAATCTTATGATATAATATCAGTAACTATGATAGTCATTGTGTCAAGAATGAAAGTAAAATAAACATATGTCATCGCTTCAAATGTGAAACAACTAATTATTGATTGTTAAATATGCCGACATTCAACCAATAGGTCCCAGGTTCGAATTCCGTCCCGCCTAATTTTGTTTAGGTAACCATAGATAATGACTACTGCTAACTTCCCCCCTCTCCCACTATGTATATCTGTTGCGTAATTACCAATTTAATTGAATATTAATGAACTTTGATTTTTATCAACATTTCATACAGACTGAGTTATGAATTGTAACTGTTCAAAAAGTGAACTCGATTAACATCTGATTTTAATTTACTCTCAGTTCTCATGTGATGATTGAACAGTTGATTTAATTTGTTGCTTTTTATTCATCAAATTTCTGTTTATTCAAATTTACATGTCACTTAGTTGAATAATTAACTAGCGTTGAATGAAAAAAAACGGATTCAAGTCGAAAGTTATGTCGTCATATGCGCCGACTCAGCGTTCGCCGTGAGATCAGAAGGTTTTTGGTTTAATCCCCTGTAAATTCGTGGATAAACACAACTGAGATGTATTATCCCTATGATGAAATAGTTGTCTAGTGGTTTCGTGATTTAAAATATAAGATTAAACAATCTCCACAAACCCACTATATGAATATATTGCTTTATTTTATGATAAACAATAGTTCACTTAACTGTTAACTATTCCCAGTGATATGTATAACCATTATTTACTTCTGATTAAATTGACCAATCATTAATACATTGAATCTTGCTAAAAACTGTACCATTCAGAAAATAAGAGATTGGTGATTTTGTGTAATTCAGTTGAGTTCAATACTCCAACACCTATATTAAATAGATTGTAAGTTAATTACGAAAAATTCCCACAATAAGTCAGTAGCCCGTGTAATATACCAAGCAGAAACTTACCAGTGATTATTGGACTGAGTTAAAAACTGTGAACCATTAAATTTCAACCCATAAGAATTGAATGTTCTTGGGACTATTTCGTCTAATGTGGGTCGACACCATTGAGGAGCCTTAAATTAAGACGAAACAACTACCCAGTCGTATTTTATACTCTACAGTTCTCCATCTGCTGACGATTTGTGACAAAAGTTATTTTCACATTCTAACTGCGTATTAAATATATTTCACCAGTGTTTTTTCAGAAAAGTTTCCGACTAATTACGACATATATTACGTCTTGATACATTTAGTACACTGGCATCCAATGGTTTGTACTTCGAACTTCAATCAATTCGTGATACCCCACCAGACATCGTTCAATGTCATTTGTGAATAACTACCTCATACCTAACATAATTGAACGTCACTGATCAGGACTTCTCACAAGAATTCCGGGAATCACCTCTCGAAATTAGTCATTAGTGAACACATAATTGTTCGACATCTGATAAATTCGTGGGTGCTCACTGCAGAGGAGTCTTACATTAGAACGAAACAACCTTCCAATGTTTCCAGGTTTTTAATGATCGTCTAATAAAAACCAATTTGTTGGGTAATCTATTAAAAATTATTATTTTTCATAACTACCATTACGATCTTGTTTTATTTTGTTCTACTCTTTTGACTTTTCTTTCGGATACTTACAGACTGGTACATTGCGTATCACTAATCATTCGTTAGGATTATATTGTCAGTTAGAATTTCATCCATCTAATTCGTTTGGACATGGTTGTAATCGTGTTATCGGTGAATTATATGCTCCATCAACATTAGATAAAATGCAGGCAGTTTCAGCTTCAAATACATCTCATAATACTACTGTTAATACTACTATTAATATTATCAGTAAAAATATATTTAATCATCATAATAATTCATATGTATTAAAGAGAATAATTTTTGGTAATTGGTCTCGTGGTCTATTCACAGTCGAACCGAATGTTTGGAATGAAAAGGAGGAAATCATTGATGTAAGTGATAATGTTTACTTTTTTTTCTTCAAAAAACAAACTAGCATTTCTGTTTGCTATAATTGTGCAATTATCAAAGTTTCTTACAAGTTCCATATACTTATTCAGTCTTCTAATCAATTGATGGCTGGAGAACCTTGCAAAATGTGGAAAAGTCTAACGTTAAACTGTATCAGATAAGAATATTCATTGTTCACCAAGTCTCTTTTTTAACACAATTATTCCTTTTGCCATTTTCAGTCTAATGGACCAATTTTATTTACACTAAATAAAGGAACCATTAATTCTGTAACAACACCGAATGTCATTTTTAAGCTTTTGACAAGTTTACTAGCCTATTAAACTATCTGATGATTGGGTTTCATAGTTCTATATGGTATTGTTTATATGGAATTGTCATATGTAAAGCAGATGATAGTAATCCCCTTTCCTCTAAGGTTGTTTGTTCATGATCTTCACTGTTGTTTCATCCTTGTTTGGAACTTCTTAATAGTACACATAATACAACTCCACAAGGGTAATGAACTAAAAGATCATTACGTTTCTTGGTGGACATGATTTTTTGAGCGAAGGCTTTACCGATCACTTTTTCTGACTTCATACAAATCGCCGTACATTGAATAATTTTCATCTTACTTCTCTCACAACTCTGTATACTACTACTACACAGGCTACAGTTTTTCATTAGATTTCTTTCGGAAATTCATCTTCAAATGCACAAATATTATTTTAAATGGTTTCAGTGAAATCTTTGTATTATCATCAACATGAGTTGACATCAGCCAGGGAAAATCATTGTAAATCAATGACCATTAAGGAGCTATCCCCATAACCCTTTCAAATAATAAAAAATCGACAAAAAAAGTGAATCTGTGAAAACTTCTAGGTTTATCTTACCCTTAAAATTCATTCGCGATCTATTTAATTCATAATGTGTACTGTTCAGTCTTTTTCGCTGTATACTTTACAACTGATCAGTTAAATTAAATTTATTTGATATGAAGATAATAATAAATATGTATTCAGAGTATAATAAAGGTAGGAGCTTAAAATTAACCGCGGAGATTTTCAGCCAACCCTTGACCAATCAAAAAACATATCTTGTAAATGAACGGTTTTTGAAGAAAAAAAACTCATAATATTACAAAGTATAAACAGATTTTGCATATTTAATAAGTCTATTAAAGTCATCTACAGGTTGTTATGTTTGTAAACCGTAAAAAAATACAATACTTAGGTTAAGTATAGGGTACTAACTAGAGATGGAAATTTGATTAATGAAGCAGTGAATCTTCATCAGCTAAGGTGGTTGGAACGTGTGTTACGTATGCAGAACCACCGCCTGCCTAGATGAGCGATGTTGTCTTTTGTAGGAATAGACTGAAAAGAACATAGGGGTGACAAAGTTAAAAGGTGGCATCAGTCCATGAAGTCATTGTTGGATTGATCCACGTAGGTAGTTTCAAGTTAACTATTGGAGTCCGTGAGATATCCGTGGTCAGTAGTCGGAAACGTTGAGTGACATGGTTTGGAACAGTCCGTAGATACGTAAATGCATTCATTCTTTATGTTCTCTTAGTTCCTGAGTACAAGTGATCTTTTATACTACTATTGATGCCGTCACTTTTCCTGCTACTCTGCGATTTGTCTTGATAATTTTATCTCACTGTGCTAATGTAGCATGGAAACTTGAGTCTACACACATGTGTTAAATTCTACATTGCATGTGACAAAACTGACTGAAATCGCAAAACGATGACAAGTAAATTTCCCCATAGAAATTTTCATTATGTGTCTTCCCAACCCTTGAAAGGACACAAGTAGGCTTTTAACAGTTCTCTCAGTGTTCTTAATTAGTGTTAGGATTAGGATTTTCATCGCAAACCGACATGAGCTGTAGTGAAAAATTAACCTTTTTAATCTTATAAATGAAAAACTTTCAACCTCACTGTGAAATCAGTTCGTTGATAAAATATAACACCAATAGGTTAAAATTTGTTACAAGATTTCAAGTTCAAGGAATAGGAATCAATTTGCTAAGAAATAATTTCCTGTTATCATTTTAAACATTCTGATCAGTGCATAAATGTATTTCTATCTCTTACTATACATTCATAATTCTAATTAACTCATCTCTAACTATACATTTATTTCTTTGTGAGAATTTTAAAATTCGTTCCACTTTGCAATTCTTTTAATTAAAACAAAAACATTACGATTTTTATTTATTTGTTTATTTATATCAAATAAATTTTTTTTTTTAAAATTATTTATGAACTAAAAGAGGGCTGATCAGTTTAAAGTCAGCACAATCAAAATTAAATAATAATAACAGAGACTGTCATTAACAGTAACATTGAATCATTTCGATTTTATTGAATAAGTGTAACTAAGTCAATTCTATTGTTTGTTTTTGTTGATTTTATCATTGATTTTCTCATTTTATTGTGTGTGTGTGTGTGTTTGCATATGTGTGCATATGTGTGTTTGTTCTTTTCAATATCGAAAGTTTCCACTTTTTTTCTAGTCCCTATTGTTTAGAAGGTTTATTATTGTTATTATTATTATTATCATCCCTAGATTTGTTTAAATGTGTAGATTATGAAATAAGTTTTGAAAAATAATTGTTTAGTGAATATTGAAATTCACCATTAAGCTGAATTATAAATATTATCCATCATTTAGAGATTAGATGGTGGTTGGAAGTAGTCGACAAGAAACCATGGACCCGGGTTTCGTGCATTCAATCTGCACTAATAAAGACTAGATATGCATGACATTGATCGCCACCCAGTGACCAATCAATTGTGAGTATCCATCATTTTAAAATCAAATTGGTGTAACATGCGTTTCACTGTGAGATAGAGAAGATTTGTAGCTTATGTGGGCAATTTTGATAGAGTTTTGTTCTCTGAGCTGAATGGTTTGGTTGTGGAGCTTTCATCATTCTTCTGAACGACATCATCAGCACAAACTTCACTGTTTTAAACTAAGAAAAACTTTATCAAGTAGCAGAGCTTCCTATAGTTGCCTAATATAAATCATAAACACGATTATAAAATTATTAGTTGAATCAATATAACACCTCTAAAATTGTCATTTTAAGCTACGAATGTGCTTCACTATATCAATAACTCTATCATATAGCATATAGTTTTCACATTCAATAGTTAATCATTTAAATCTCATGTTCAAATGACGTTTTCTTTAATTCTGCTTGGATAGGAGGTATATTATCGCCGAGTAGTAATCTAATCTGTCTCTAACTAGGGATATATGACTTGTATCGATACAAAGAGAATAGAATGTTTTGTTATTTCTGGAATTTTCTAAGATTATTGAATTTGAAGTTTTACCACAAGGAATAAAATCCAAGATTTTAATTCCTCACCAAAGTCAGTCTAAGATGTACAATTACAAATTTATTAATCTCCACAATAATACTGTGTAATAACAATACTTATAATCATAATCTGAATAATTTCGAAGGGTAATCTCCGGAGTTCTGATGAGCAGTAGTGACCAGTGAAATTAAGTCATATTGAATGTGTGACAAATGTAATCAGTCGCAATAGATGATAGTTGAGCAGTAATGAGAATTGGTTGAAGTTAAAATGTAAACAATTTGATGCCTACTGAGTGATTCGAAGTTTTATAGCTCGCAGTGAAACTTGAATGCCATGACTTTTATCCACATGAAGGGTTTGTGGATAGGCACCAGCGGTAAGTGTCCTCATTCAATGATTTCTGGTTCCCAATGATTGTTTTATCAAAGACAGTTCATGATGTAAAACTTCAAATAGAATATTTATTAAAAATTATTGTCCATAAACTATTTTGTTCATACATACTTCTGAGTATTCAACATAAGATGAATTGCGTTGAGCTTTCAAGTTGCTTAGCCAGTGCGTAAACATTGTAAATTTCAATCTTTTTATGTAATTCAGTTAAGTAGTTGACAATTTCATGTTATCTGCTTCAAAACAATTATTTCGTGTAAAATTAAATAATATCATCCAGTTTCTCGAACCAAATCAGATTGTTCAACGTTTTACTCACATTAATCCATCGACAAATTCATTTGGTATAACTCATTCATTATTCGAAAGTATTCAGCCAGAAATGATCATGTTAAGTGTTTTTTCATAAGGGAATTTGATAAAAATGTCTTAATTTACTGCTTCCAGATCCCGCGTGCGCGATCGTGGATACGCACTACCAGGATGAAACGGCCATCCAATGCTTCCAGGTTTTTAATAGTGTTCTAGCTTAGATCGACTAGCCATTTCAACTCTAATAATCTTATTAGTTTACAGTGTTGCGCAAGAGGTAAGGATGTACATGTTACCTTAATGGTGTATTACATATAAATTTTAAATTAAGACCACCATGGCACTAATATTATTCCAAGGTAAAGAAACCGAAAAAAACATGTTTACTTTGCAGAGTTACGTTTTCGTATCTTATTAATGGGTCAAAGTTCCTTGTTTTGTCGGCAGTTAAATATAAAGATATATTGATCGATTTGGACAGATTGAAAATCAGTGTGTGAATTACTTTACACTAACCACGCTTGATATCATATTCAAAGATTGGAGTCCTTCCAATCACCTTACTTATAACATTAGTATAATGAAAAGCGGAAAGCGGCTATGATCAGTATACTCTGGTTTTTAACACTAAATGAACTGATAGGTGAAGAAATATGCATAAATGAAGTTTATTTATCATACACTTTATTAAAAAAAGAATCGTAATAAGAAACTAGGAAATTAACCTAGTGAAAGTTAGAACAATAAAAGAGTATTCATATACTTCATTTCTTGTATGTTATAATAAAAGATTACATTGATTGATTACTGAGTGGTCATAATAGTGACCAGTGTCATATCTATTAATTAGGCCTAATTTTAATTCTACAGAGAGAATCAGTTCACTTAAGATTGCAGGCATGCTTCACTAATGAGTACTAACTAACATGAAACCTAGATCCAGGGTCTTCAGTAGGCCATCTCCAATCATCTTATAATAAAAACTCATTGGATTGTGATTGGTCTTTGATGCATAGGTAAATAAACAGACTTCTTAGATACGCAGATTAGATTACGTGTTGATTTTCAGACAATCTATTTCATCTGAAAAAAATATGTCTTTTAGAATACTTTTTCAACTAACAAGTTGTGTTTCTATAAATCGGTGTAACCAAGTTGATTAACGTTGATTTTGAGGGATACTAAAAATCATCTCACTGTTTCTTATACTACTGAAATAGCCAATGAATAAATCATTTATAAGATGTAAAATACTTTGCTAAGAAAATGAATGAAAATCGTGACCTATTTTTACATTTATATACGAACTTACTTGATTACTTACACTTATCACTCCTCATGGGACTTAGGCCTCCGACTAGGGATCCTTAAATAACCCTGTCCTGCGCTCTTTCCAGTTATTCCCAATTGCTTTTCTTTTTTTCGATGTCTCCGATTCCCGGAGCAATGTCCTCTTTGGACTGCTTTTTTTCCTTTAGTCTTCAAGATTCTAAGCTATAGCTTGCCTCGTGATGCAGTTTGGTGATTCCGGTAAATTGTGACCTATCCATCTTCGGCGTTTTCTCTTAATTCCCTCTACAGTTGGAAGTTCGTTTGTTTTCTGCCACAGTAGGTTGTTGCTGATATTATCCGATCAACGGACATTGAGTATCTTGCGTAGATAGATGTTCATAAATACCTGTAGTAATTCTTCATGTTTCAACTCCATACAAGCAGTATGTCTTTTATTCAAAATAGACATAATTCCCAATTAAACATTATGACCACGAATTTTGCTATCTCTCTCTCTCTCTCTCTCTCTCTATATATATATATATATATATATATATATATATATATATATATTAACTTGGTGTTATTTGACTTGTATCTTCCCATTGAGGTTTAGACTGAAATTGATCAGTCTGTTATCGGCATATATGCATACTGTGCGTATGCCTCGATATTGCATTAATTCACGAGCTTTTTGTAAGTAATGATGGATAGTGGCTAGCAGTGGAATCCAGGACGTCCGTTTCGCCCTATTTGGGACTTGTCAGCTGGATGTACCTGCATTATATGAATATATATATATGAAATTCCAAGTATTAGTTCCTTGAAGAAATACAAACAATTAATATTAAAGATTCCCATTGTGAAAATTAGAACAACACATATAAGCGAACAATTGTTTTCAATTAGATCGTCATCAGGCTTTACTCTAATATACATGAATATTTATACGAAAGTTTTAAACCAATCAAGGCAATATGAGTCAATAATCACAATGAAATAGAATAAGTCACTACACATAATAGGTAAAAGTACAAGTTGATAGTACGAAGACAGGTGAACTGATAATAGTGAGAATAATAAACTACAATAACAAAGCTCTTATCAATAGTTAATCGTTGGAAATAGAAGGTCAAATAAACATGGGTAAATAGACTAGGAATAGTAATCACAAAACATTAAAAATCATTACGTAATAAGATGTGTGTAAATAATTAGATAGTGAAGAATACAAAGAGGCGGATAATGACAAACAAATAATGGATGTGGAAATAAGGTTAACAATAACACAGATAGAATAAAATAAATAATGATAATAATAAAATTTAAAATAAAAATAAAATAAAAATTGTTAGTTAAGTTATAACTGGCCATGGAAGGGATAGGGGAGTCACGTATTTCTTCTGTACACATAGATTGGGGTTATATGTACGAATTCCAATGGCTTCAGCTATATATAGGAGACGGGAACGGACTCCGTCGGGAAATGATGGAGGTATACGATAGATAACTCGAAATGATTTCAACTTGTCTACTGCATGACCGCTATCAATAAGATGTGCTAGTATAGAACTGCGAATGGTTTTTCTCTGACCCTTTATGTACCAAGTTGGTAGATGTTCACTCATTCGTTGGTTAAGTTGCCTGGTAGTACGCCCTATATAGCTATCTCCACAGGAGCAGCTGAATTTGTAAATGCACATGGAAGAGGCCAACTCAGGTAACTTATCCTTCGTTTGAGTAGACATCGCTGGTCGACAAGAGAAGGTCAACGCAAGATTGGCTGCGTAGAATGTCTTGGTGATTACTTTGGTTAACCTATATTTCAGAGTGTCACTAGCCACATCCCCGTTGAATTGCACTTTCATGTATAAAGGTTTCTTACGAACAGTCGAAATCTCCGACTTCTTTATTATATCCTGCATGTATTTCTTAATGAACGCGCTGGGGTAGCCGATCTCGGTCAGTGAGTTGTTGAGAAATTCAAGCTCCTGACTTAGAGTGTCTACTGTACAGATCCTTTTTGCTCTGTTCGTGAGACATCTGACCAAATTTCTCTTGTAACGAATGGGTGTGAAACTGCAGAAGTGAGTATATTGGCATGAAGAGGGGTTTCTTCTATACACGCTTCTACTTAATGTGCCGTCACTTCGTCTGCTTAGTGTGACGTCAAGGAAGCTCAGCTTCTTATCATGCTCGCTTTCACCAGTGAAGGTGATCGCTGGGTGAACACTGTTGAATTGGTCTAGGAGTTCCTCTTACTAGTGTTTTGGTCTACGATAATGAATGTGTCGTCAATGTATCGACAATATAAATCCAGTTTCTTAATAGTCTCATTGAGAGGTCCGTTTTCTAGCTTTGCTAGGAAGAGGTCAGCTAAAATCGGGCCTAGAGGCGAGCCCATGGCTATCCCGTCTATTTGTCTATAGTAAGTATTGTTGAAGACAAAATGTACATTCAGAGTGCATCTTAGGAGCAGTTCCCTTAGGCTATCATTAGGCAGGCCAATGTTGATTTGTTTCTTTGATATTTGCTTGCATATAAAATCAATAGTCTCTATAAGTGGTACGTTGGTGAACAAAGATTCTACATCCAATGAGATCATATTTTTCATACTGACATTAATATTTTCTACTTTGGAGGTGAAGTTGAAGACATCTTTTACACTATTTCTAACAACTGATTTGTGTAAAGGTTCTAGGATTCGTACTAGCCACTTTGCGATTTTGTGGTAAGGAGAATTGTACATATCTAGAACTGGGCGTAGAGGAAGACCCGATTTATGTACTTTAGGCAAACCATACAATCGTGGTGTAAATGATCCAGTCGGCTTAATTGAATCGTAAATCTCAGTCGTAATTATTCCCTTTTTCGTTAGATCTTTAAGGAAATTGGCCAATTGTCTTTCTACTTTATTATTAATGTCACAATTACTAGTAATTTTCTGAAATTTGCTAGAATCGCTAAGCATTGTTTCCATTTTTCCCATGTAATCATTTTTGTTCATGAGAACTATACCTCCTCCTTTATCTGGTTTGGTTATGGTCAGGGTTTCATCTTTTCTTAGTTTCATTAAAGAGTCACGGTGCTGCTTGGTTAGTAGGTGATTTGTGGTACCCTTACTATTCTTGTATTGTTGGCAGCTATCAACTAGTGTGGTTTTAAACCGAGCAAGGTCCTCCAATGAGGTAGGAATCAAGTCAGTTGTTTGTGAAAATAAATTCTCAAATTGTACATCAGTATCTAATTGGTTGATTCTATGTCTACTATCACAGAATTTAGGTCCCAGAGATAAAGCTTCTAGCTGTACTACATCTAGTTCAATATTGGAAAAATTATGTACGTACCGTTTCGTGTCGAAGGGAAACTGCTTTTCTGGCTTTTGGTTTTCCAAAGTTTTCGTTAATTTCGTCAACGTTTTCTCAGATCAATTAATAGACATGATGACGTAATACGAAGGTTATAGTACCTTGTACTGTTATTATTTACATTATATTATCCAGTATAATAATCTTTCTATTTCACCATTATGTATATAATGATCAGTCGGTTCTTATTTCATTTTCCTTACTTATCATTTCACAAATATATTGATGTGCTTCCGGTTATCTTTGGAACTAATCACACACACGCAGAACCAGCCAAAGAAAAACAGTAATAACAACGATAATGATGATGCTGATGGACAATCGACCAACAGCTCTGAATGTATTGAATCAATGGATTATGGATTCGAAATACCACTAACTGGGCAACGTTGTCTATGGATTGCTACACCGAAACCAATTAATTCAAAGGACTATTATGATTTCACACAGTACACAATGGGTTTAAATGAATTAACAATCTGTAAATCGACAATGAGTAATGATAATATAACTGATAATCAAAAAAATTCAAGCGTGATCATGTCGAATTGTACAAATAACATTAGGGAAGTAATTCCATGTCAAGGAAATTCAATGTATGAACAGTTTCTTCCACCGACAGATTCCAGATATCGTCCAGATATACGTTTATTTGAAATGGGTCTTATTGGTGAGTATGATTGTTATTGATTCCCACTTATTATCATTGTGGAATATATATATTGATATTTTTGACTGGATTTTGACCAATCTTAGCTGGCATATGTGCATCCTGTGCTGATTGCCTCGATATAGCCGTTATATCCCAAGTTTTTAATAGATTAAATGGAATCTGGCTAGTAATGGGATCTAGGATGCACTTTTCATCCTATTTGGGAATTGTTAGCTGGATGCAGCTGCTGCCTGCATTTAAGGAGTGGCTATCCATACTCAGTAGCTAAAGGGATTATGTGTAGCGGGTGTTTGAATAAAAGTGTACTGGGTCCGAATCCTGGAGTGAACATCAACTCTATGATTCAAATATATCCATTCAATAGGTCTCAAGTAGGCTAAAACACGCATCCTGGATTCCCCTGCTGGCTGCATTCCATCTGTTGTATATAATGTTTTTGATTGAAATTTTTCAAGCCTATGTCTCAAATAGGTTATCGTATTGATTACCTATAATCCACCATATTGATTAACCATCTGATTTCATGCATTGTTTAGAGGTAGTCGACATGAAACCCTGAACCTAGGTTTCCTACTGTTTGACACTACTTATCAGCAAGGCGTACCTGTAATCTTGAGGGACCTGATATTCCCTGGTGGATCCGATCTCGTGTTAATCCTTTTCGCAGTCATAGTTGTTACTGCTGAGCTTTTCAAACAGTAACTGACCTCCATTAGAATTTAGGTGTATGTTGATTGACCACTGAGTAGTAAGTAATGTCATGTGTATTAAGCTGGTCTTCGATTTGTATTGTGGCCATTAGTCTGAGTGAATATCGCACTCAATATTTTTAAATCTTATCCAGATAGCTATTTAAGATCACTGATAAACATTTAGCTCATATTTAACTTTGTTGACACTACTTGTTATGAATTCGGAACAGAAATTTGTGAATTCATTTCCAATCAAGTCACTAATGATAATTGCTAGTGAACGTGATACGCATATAAAGTGTGATCCCTATTATTAGTGTTGCTTAGACTGAACAAATTGTTTGTTTATCGAACTCTGTTAGCAGTCAAATCGACAGGATATTCGGCTATTCAACTCATCCGTAGTTAATTAGAAGTCATGGAAACTAGAAACATCTTAGACTAATCCACTTTAATTTTCTGTGTTTAGGCCCTTTGGATTCCACCATCAGTACAAACCATAAGACGGCTAAAGATTTACCAGGTAAAGTTATATATGGCACTCCTCGATAGTGCACATCCACAGCCCACTGAGGATTAAACCCAGAACATTCACATCTCATGATCAGCACTTAACCTTTACATCACTGAGCATGACGTCCCATTGTTTACATGTGTAACTTCAATCGATTCGCGATATCCCTCCACCACTAGCCAATGCCGTTGATGATGTTTGTTTCACTCCCCAAATGGTTGAAGTGTACTGGTTGCTGTCGCTCACTTGGACTCTGAGATTTTTAGTGATCGTTATATTTCATAGTTTGTATCACGGCTTGGTCTTATTCAGGTTAAAAAATCACCACGAAATCTAAAGGTTCGTAGTTCGATTCCCAGTGTGGTCATGGACGCACAATTTCCAGGAATCTTATACTAGGACGAAGCACCCTCCTCGTGTTTCCTATTTCTCAGTGGTTGTAGTGTGAAGTTAAGCTTAAATGATTCTTAGAATGACGATGTGATTTTGAAGCCACATTTTAATTAATAATCGGTGAGTCTGTATAAATCTAAAGTAATTCCTGATAGGTGAAATTAAAAATTGCTAGTTTAAGGGTTTTAGGAAGTTTATTGGTTTCACAAGGGTTTTTACCATTTTTTCCCATCTTAATTCTGTAGGAATATCTCTGTATAAGAAGGCTCGTTCGAGTTTGAATATATTTATCTGTCTGAGTCACAAAAATAGCTCTGTAAAAAGTTCATCATCTACGAGATCTGCATCGAATTCTCTGAAGGCTTACTAAGGTGAAACCGTGCGAGAAAAATATCTGCCACCTTATCTATATGAATGCATCCTATGTAAAAACTGTTGTCTGTTTTAACATTCCTACTTCACTAGCTCACTTATTATCCCATGAATCATTAGTAAAATGATTTCTCTCCGAGTTTTACTGCAAATAAAGTGAATTTTCAGCAACATCTGGTCGATTCATGTGTGATGTAAAATCTCTCCGTGAAAAAGCAAGCAATTGGTACATTTAATATTTAATTCTATAATGTCAAAAAGAATTTTTCCTAGCACTTCTAAACAGTCTGAGCACTATCGAAAAAAAGTTACTCATTTTTTATGCTTGTTTAAAAACCTAAGAATTATTTTCTTGAATTTGCTTGGCTCGATCTCATACTATGCCCCGAATGGCTTGGTACGCCCGAGGCTGGGGGGAGTTTGCTCTTGCTATCGAAATGCCTTCTCATGGCCACACGTATACAGCAATTACCAGGGAAGTCCTACCCATTACCCCACACCACGTGTGTTGTTTACTAAATTGAGAGGATGAAAAGCGAATGTCCGGCACTTTAACCGGGATGGTGGATATGGAGGATTTCCCTAGGGGAGTTGGAAAACCCTGATTCCAAACCAATGGTGCACATGGGCTCCAGTGTCCTGAAGGAACAAAAGACATTTGAACCTATTGTTGGTCACCCGCGACCATGAGACTGCATCTCCTAAAGTTGCTCCATCGGCTTATGGATTAAACATTTAGGTTAAAGACTTGGAAAGTGGCCTACTAATAAAACGACCTGGTTCAGTTTGGGCACCTGGACAGTATTCCAGCCTTCACACAAATCGGATGACGAAGTAAGACACATATATATTTGGTGTTTCATTGCATCAATGTTTATGTGTTTATATAAATAAATAAAATAAATACACTACATTGTTTTCTCTAGTCCTTCCCTTTAAATTCCATTGATTCTTTCATATATATTTTTTCTTTCAGACAAAGCAGCTAGTGAAAAATTACGTTTAGAAGAGAAACAACGTTATAAGCGTAAATCATTAAATGGTCAACGAAAAATCTCTAATTTCAATTGGCCAATATCAACTAATCATAAGTCGACTGGTAAACAGTTAAATCTTACAGATATGAATAGCGCTACAGTGAATAATACAGCTAAACAATTTTTTACAAATAATCCATTTAAAAAAGCATTTTCATCAAATTCAACTGGGCATCGTTCCACATTAGCTGATGACAATGACAATGATAAGAATTCATGTAATTCTTGTATTGCTACTACTACTACTACTACTACATCGGATATAAGTTCTAATAACAGTTACAATCAAATTATTAGTCCATTATGGTTTATTCCATCAGTGAATCCATTTACTAAACAAGAAGAATGGCGAATGACCGGTGATTATTGGAAAAGAGATTGGAGTAAATGTCCAGATTTATATTAAGATATTGAGTTATTTCAATGATTACAACATGGTTATGATGTATATACATTATATATATATATATATATAATACATGAAAAGCGTAAACGTGATCATTTCTTTACTATGCTTATTTATATTGAAATCTCTATTGCGGACATGACTTTTATTAAAGAATTAATAAACGCTTCATTATACAATATTGATTGATGTAATAATATTACCAATGATGCTCCTTTTATTTTGCTATTATGGAGCATAAAAATATTTAGGTTTATCATTTCTGATTTCTTCACACTTACATAACATTCTATTCTTTATTGAATGATAACTCTCTCTGTCCTTCAATCCTTTATCCGTCTTATGTGCAAAACATTTAGTAAACTATGCTATCGAATTCTTTCATTTTTTATTCACAAGTTTAATTAAACCTCCTCTTGCACGAACCCACATGCACATACGTACGCATGCATATCCATACATACAAATGTTCATTTTCCTTTTGTTTCAATGTACTTTTACAAATGAAATCATATGCATTTCAACTGTTTTGTTCATTTTGTTTCTGACATTTTTATGATTATTTACTCATTTGCAAATTTATTCATTTTTCTTTTCATCTAGATAAGATCTTATTTTTTTCGTTGATAGTATCCAAGGGAAAACTTTTTTTCTCAAGAAAAAAACCATATAAATTTCAACAGTTAAGATCGTGAGTCCATTGAAGCTAGACCACCATGGAAAACCTGGGGGCACTGGATGCGCACTGCTGAGGAGTCCCACAATAGGACGAAATGGCCGTCCACTGCTTCCAGATTTTCCATGGTGGTCTAACTTCAATTGACTCATCATCTTAACTGTTGAAATTACTACAATCTCCACAAAACCCCCTCCGATTTAAATTTCAATTAAGAACAAATAATTTCATAATTTTCAACTTGTTTAAATATTATGTATGTTTATGCTTTTTAAACAAAATTTTGCTGATGTTTTGCTCATTATCATGATTTTTAATTATTTTCCAATTTTGCTGTTTAATTATTGAACGGGGGAAATAAAAGTGAAGTATGAAATTGTTTAGTTGAACTTTTAGCAAGACTCTAACTTATGAACGAGTCCCCCAAATACCCTGGTACGGTCGAGAGTAGGGAGAGTCCGCTCTCCCTCTCGAAATGCTCTCACATGGCCACGCGTATATAGCCTCTGTCAGGGAAGTCCTACTCACTGCCTTCTAGTGGCGGGGGTGATGTTTACGAAAATGAGAGGACGAAAAGCGAATGTCCGGCGCTTTAACCGGATTCCAAACCAATGGGCTCCAGTACCCTGAGGGAACAAATGGTGTATGAACCAATTGTTTGTCACCGGCTTCCATGGGGCTGCATCTCCTTACGATGCTCCACTGCCTTGTGGATCAGACCTTCAAGTCGAAGGCTCGGGGTGTGGCCCCCTAAGAAAACCAACTGCTTTGGTTTGGGCACCCGGTCAGTATCACAGCCCTCACACATATCAAATGAGATTTGTGTGGCGCATAAGTATTTGGTGCCTCCTTGTACCAATATCTATGTGTTAAAATAAATAATATGAACGAGCCAATCAGAAGCGTCTTAGAGATTTCAAGGTTACGGTGCCAACGTCAGTGCTTAATGCTAACGTGCGATCGCTTCACAGGGAATTTTGTACAAAACGTGATAATTGAGAGGCTATAACAAATAAAACGGCGGGACTATAATTTGTGGATGAATCAATCAGATATAAGATAATAGATCTCGGATTTTAACGCGAATGCATTTCATCCATCTGGCTAAATAAATTTCTGACATAATTCCTAACCATGGCAAATTACGACAATTATTGAGAACTGGATAATAAAGTCTTGTAACGGGTGACTGCAGGTTTTGATAAGCAAGGTATTATCGATCGATTACAGTGACACGTAAAACACGTAAGGACGACCTAGATTCCCGATTGATGCCGCTTCCCTGTCTAGCCCAGACAGTTGAGTCTAGAACTCAAGTCACACACCCTCTGAGTTATGAATCATTATATTTCAGACATACTCTATTTATATACTAACCAAACAGACCACATCGTACCATAAAAATAGAAAACAAAATCTGTACAATATTTAACGAGTGAAATAAATAACGGCCAATAGGTAATGTTCATTTAACGCCCAAGGACATCACTAGACTTAACATGATGATGATTGGCACATTATTCCTCAGCATCCATAACAAAAAGCACCAGTAACACTGGCTGCAGCCAGGCACTATAATATATACGGATGCTTGGAGAGCGTACAGACTCCTACATAAGCTTGGTTATTTGTATCATGTCGTTATCCACAAGTAGCATTTTGTGCACTCAACAACCGGAGTGCACATAAACAATATTGAAGCTATGTGGTCGAGGCTGAAAGAGTTTTTGAAACTTTGTCATGGCTCCAGAGGCCGACTATTCTGTAGCCGTATGTATGATTTCCTCTACTGCATGCATTATGATTTTAGAACCTCTGAACCTCTTTCTAACCTTGACAAGTTTTTGAACCACGTATGAGAAGTGTATCCACTTTATTTCCTTGGTTTTGTATCATATATTTTTACTCTATACCAACTGTTTACTGATTGGCTAATATTTCTCAAGGCTACTTAAGATTCGTTCAAAGGTCGTCCATAAATTAGAGTCTTGCCGAACTTTTTCCTATTTCATGTTTTGTAAGTAATCTAAGAATAGGATGAATGGCCATTCAATGCTTTCAGGTATTCCATGGTAGTCTAGCTTTAATAGACTGATGATTTCAACTAGTAAAATAATAATCTAACATAACAGGTTACATCTATAATTTGCTTATCATAATATTATCAATGCATTTACAAAGAACAAAAATTAACCAATCAAAATAGGACAAAGTAGAAAGGAATATTTATAACCAATCAAATCAATTTCTATATTATAAAACAGTTTAAAGAATAAGGATTATAATTTATAGTTGATGGTTAGGGTTAAGAACTAGATTTGAGGTTTTCATCACGAACTGATATCAACTAAAATGCCAAGACACTATTAAACCAAATGGTTAAATGAATTTCGCGCCAAAATTATAGTCTCGTCAAGAAAACAATAATATTACAAAATAATTAGATTTTACATATTTAATGGGTTTGTTGTAAATTTTCTACTGTTTTGTCTGTAAATGGAAGACATCTACACACAGAAATGCATCCTCTGTGGATAGAGATCATCCGCTTTCTTAAAATCTTATAAGGATGGAATAATTGATTTTGAAGAGTCTCCATGATATTCTTGATTAAGATTAAAGTTTTCATTACGAATTGACACTAGCTACAATACAAAAGTGTATGAATGAATTTCATGCAAAAATGCAAGAGACGCTAGCAGATTCTTACATGAAATATAATCAAACCAGATGAATGTTTGTCCCAGAGTGACAGGTTTACGGTTAGGATTTAAAGATATTGTCAACATGCCAGAAACAAAATTGAACATTTGTAACCATAGTATTATCCTTTTAGTCCTATGGTGACAAGAAGTGATCCTTTTCTACCACTTTAAACGTTTTGAACATCAAACAAAAGTATTTCTTCTATTACTCGTAGTAAGTAACATTTGAATTTCGCTTAGAATTCTAGAAGTCGTATACTTGATTCTGACTGATTCGTTCCTAAAGCTTAATTTGACCATCATAGGGATGAGGTTAAAGTAAGTATGTGTTGGGATATTCAGAAAATATCCCAAAAATTATCCTGTTAAGCTAATGTTATCCTTGGTTGACATTTTGCCCACGGCAATTAAGATTCCCTACCACCCATTTCTAAAAAAATGTATGGTGTCAAAGAAAAATTTAGCGATCGGTGATTGGTGGACTTGTTTTGCAAGTGTGTGCTCAAGTGATAATGAACAAACATTGTGTTATCTTTAATAATTTTTTGATTGGTCGTAAACGGTTCATCTTTGTAATCTGATTAGTTGAAATTGAAATCGTATCTACAGCTGTGATTGGATGTCAGAATTTTGATTTTTGAATTTGAAATTTAACGATAATGAATAAATCTTTTTGTGTAATCTTAGTCTTGTAAGAAATTTAGACATTTTAAGAAAAAAACACTAACTTAAGTGCAATCCTACTGTTAGTGAATGTGTATTGGGATAAATTTTTGATTTCCGATCAACAATTTTAATGTCACGAGTACTTATATATATCACATAAAAAGAAAGTTTTTGGAAAAAAGCAACTGAAAACCGGTTTGAATATTTGATAATAGTGATTACTGAATGAGGTCGGTAGTCAAATCTTTAATACCAAATTAATAAACAAACTATCACTAAAGTGTATGCATAGGTTTTTTGGTAACACATGGTCTGTTAGTTCGAGAAACAAATCAACATATCAATAAATCATTATGATAACTTACTGGTTGCAATATGTATAATTCAGGTGAACCAACCGTAAACCATGGGTTAATGAAACGACTTTGACAGTATATCAAAGAAGTAATCATGTTTCCGTAATATGCACTGATTATTTATTAAATGGTTGTTTTGTAAATGATCATTCTTAATAAGAATTAGAAAAGGTTAGATTTCAATGCGGTTAATTATAAAAGTCCATTGAAACGATTTATTGTTTTCACTTGTAAATCATTTATAGTAATAAAAACTAGTGTGTTTAATCAGTCATGTGTGAATATTGTTAACCGCCGTAATATGAAACCTGAACTATATCTAGACATTATGAATGTAACCATTTTTGACAAGCATTTGAAATATCAGTTTCATGAAGTGTAAATGAACAAGCCTACGTCGTCTGACTGACTCAACAAATATCTATCGACTTTAAACGTATAAATATGAATAAGGTCAACTGTATCAATGAACATTTACAATTCTATTATTATTTATTTTCCTTATTATTATTATTATTATTATTATTATTATTATTATTATTATTATTATTATGTCAATTGACAAGATTCAATTGTCATACTATGCATTTCATTGACACAAAATTCTTTGCATTTTAAATTTTCCTATAATGCTCTTCCACTTATTGTGACTGAACACTGTACTGCAAATAATCCAGACCTTTATTGAATGACCTTTGTAATTTGCAAATGTTACAATTTGTAATTTATATATATATGTCGTAACAGATGTAAACGTTCACCATTGTTAATACATTACATTGTCAAATTCATTAATGACATGACATATTTTTGGCCTTTATAAAATATGGAAATTATGGACTTATAACTGTATAGTGTGATTGTACCAGTAATTAATAGTTATATGGGTGTGCAAATGAATACGTTGATATAATCAGTGGTTATGAATAACAATGAAGGCTTAGTTGACGATCGGACTTAATTCATACGTACGCTTAGTTCTGGTTTCAGGTACTATTAATATAAAACTGGAATATGAAATTCTTGCATTTTGTATTCATGAAACGGATAATATTCTCATTTCTTTTAACACTTACTATATGACCTTTTAATCGGATTACTAATTTCAATGATGACGGCTTCAACTTGTTTTATAATGTCAGTATCTTATTCATAAGGAAGATATTTTTCTCAATTTTGTTTACATCTCTATGAGCTTTAATCACATTCATCTTTGTAACTATCTTATTATATTCACTACTAAATTTATTCACCTAACGACAAAATAACGATTTTCACTATATTAAAATATTCCTATTAAAATGTACTAGTAATAGATAGTTTACAAATATGTTACTAAGACATGAACGGTAATCACATTATTTTACATCTAAAATTATTAGATAAGTGTTCATAAAATGACAAAATCTTGTCTGCTTTCTTAACCTTTATATGTATTATACATTAGAAACAAGTTTACGAATACATGAGCGATAATCGCTTATCGATTATTAATATCTAAGGTATATCGAAATGCATTCGACATTAAAAAGTGCTTAATCACTTGACCTTTGCCAAAGACAAAAACAATATTGGGAAAAATGCCTTTAAATCAATTTGTGGGTGGCCCTGAAAAGGGCCTTTAATCGTTCTCGCGGTGGGACGTCCAAACTATTAGTTGGTAATGGCGCCACACATCGGACAGTGTACTGCTCGTACGTTCGGTGATGGGTCATAAGCACAGAATCTATGAAACATAGCTTCACAAGGACAGAAAACCCAACCCACTTCATCACCAGTTTCATAGGGCGGCTGTGCAAGATTACAGATGTCACACAAACGGTTCTCTTCATCTTCTTCATTTTGGATGTCCCGTTCTGTTAACTCTTCTGAGTTTATAGAAACTACGTCATCCTCGTCGTTACTTAACGTTTCATCCAAATCGACATTTCCTCGATGCATCAACGGCGTTGTAAAGTTAGTCGACATGCTTGTTCCACTGTACAACTGCGGTTCAGCCTGTAAGTTCAACGGCGTTGGTGGTAGTCTACCGTGAAGTTCTTGATAAAACTGGCTATAAAGTGAACTGCATTGTTCCTCAGACAGTCGCCTGATTAACGCAATCACTGTATTCTTCATGTTCGGCTGGCTCAATTGCATTGGGAAATAATTCTCAACCGTTTTCAATGGAAAATGTACAGGAGCAGCGCATGGAATCACGGTGTACATTGTAAGTCCCTGTTGCGTCCACAGCCGTGAATAAGTTAACCGTTGGAAGAACGACAGGAATCGAGAAATCAAAGTCAATGTTTCGCGACTTATAAATGCAATACAAACGGGTATCGCCTTCAAATTCATATCCAGGGCTACGACCTGATATAAATAGATATTCTCGTTATTCGTCTTGTATGTTCCGTCCAAACCAATAACGTCACCGAAACGGTCTGCAAAAATCTTTTGATCACCAGTGCTGAAGAAAAAGTACGATAGACAGTTCTCATCGTCTAATTCGTATTCGCATCGCCCACCCAAAGATGTTATGTGCGCTTTCAATTTCCCGTAATCACCTATCGTTTACATTATAAATTGGCAAATGGCTTACCAGGAATGTTCGCCTGTGAGAACACTTTGTACCGCATATTATAGATATCTTGATCAGTCAGTAGTTTCCCATAAGAATGGTAAGCATAATTCTTAATGTGGAATGAAGCAGTACCAGATATTAGCAGCGGTCGCACATTTTCAAACTGGGCCTCTGTTAACCTGCGCACCCATGAATTTCCTTGGTACCTTAGGGAATTGCACTCGTGATTGTGATGCACATTTTCACGTACAACAGTCCAGTAGCCGTCGATAATCTTACAATACATGAAGGCCGGACATTCAGTGTTCATGGAAGCCCTTCATGACAAAAAATGTTAATAGCATTTATAAAATTACCTCCTCCGTCTAATCCGCTGTGACGAACCGCTAGATGTTATACGGCCATGTCTCCAGCACACAAATTTAATGTACGAGTTTTCATTTCTGCACAAATGCGAATCTCGAACTACATAATGACAGTAAGTTGATCTTTCATAATTTGTGATAGCGGACTTCAACGCTCCAATCGATGGGAACGCAACGAGAAACGACGTTGTCAAAAAGACTTCCTCTATTTCTGTTACGTGAGAAACAACAGCGCTTGTACTAGGCACGTTACTGTCCTCCATAATGATGATTAAAATGTACTTCGTCGACAAGTACTGATGTTTTATAGCAATCCGACAAAACATAACTAACAAATTAAAAACGAACTTCAAAACTAGCCATTTCATTGGACGAAACGGGATGAAAATATTGCAAATTTTGGGTTGAAAAAACATTTTTAAAAAGGGTGGGTGGGGTTTTTTTTAAAAAAAATTGCCGTGGGGCAAATGAATTTCGTTATCCTTGGACATGAAATAGTATCATCTTATTGGTCAATATTTGTCTAACGTGTCATTTTCCTACTGGCCATTATTGTACAATGTTATTTTCTATTTTATGGGACGTTGTGGTCTGCTTGACTGGTATATAAACAAAGTATGTTTGAAATATAAAGATTCATATCTCCGAGGCTGTGACTTGTGTTCTGGACTCAACTGGCTGGGTTAGATAGGGAGGCGAGACCAATCAGAACCCTAGGCTGTTCTACGTGTTTGTGCGTCTTTGGTCCGATTAATAATTCGCTACCCTTAATCAGCAGCATCATTTTCACGTTACAATAAATTGGCGACGGAGATTTAGCAACAAGTTGGTGATTAACTATGGATCCAGTCAAATTAGAAAAATTGTTCGAACAGCAGCTGAAGCTGATGGAGATGATTACTCAGACGCACATATCTTCTCGAGTCCCAACTACACCGACGATTCCTGAATCAGTTGATGGTATTACCAATGGTATTTCAGAATTTCTTTATGATCCTGATGCCAACATTACATTTGATACCTGGTTCAGACGTTATGAAGACCTTTTCAAAGTTGACTTTTCTGACAAAGATGATTCGTGGAAGGTGCGTCTTCTTCTTCGTAAACTTGGTCCATCCGAGCTGGATAAGTATTGCAACTTCATTCTACCGCAGAACCCACGCGACCGTTCATTCGACGCCACTATTCAGTCCCTTAGCCAACTTTTTGGTGATCATCAATCACTCTTCAGTACCCGATATCGCTGCTTAAAATTGGTCATGAATGAGTCCGATGACTTCCTGACCCACGTCGGCGTTGTTAACCGTGAGTGCGAACGGTTCAAGCTCAGATCCCTCACTGAAGACCAATTCAAGTCCCTAATACTCATATGCAGTCTTCAGTCACCCAAATTCTCCGACATCAGAACTCGGTTGCTTAACCGCCTTGAACAAGATCCAACACTGACACTTAATGCGATCATAGACGAATACCAGCGTATCATCAATCTGCAGCGTGACACCACTTTGGTCCAATCTGGGGGCCAGGGTGGTTCCGAAGTTCATGCTGTTCAGCACCAGAAAAAATCTTCGAGATCGACAAACTCGAGTCCTTCGAACGCCAGCGCTGTTTCTATCTCTAATCACTCTAAACCGGCTCAGAAGAAGCCCCCCTCGCCATGTTGGCACTGTGGAGCCTGGCATTACGTGAAGTTCTGTCCATTCAAACAGCATGTGTGCGATCGCTGTCAGAAAGTTGGTCACAAAAGCGGCTTTTGCAAATCCAACCGATCCATTAACCGTCGAAATGCACAGACGCAGCGTCGTTTTCACAAAAAGCCGATTACCTCATCAAGGAGTTTAGCAGCAGTATTCCATACTCATGCCGCGACTCTACGCAAATTTCTGACCCTCTCAATCAATGGTCAGCCAGTTCGTTTGCAGTTGGACACTGCATCAGATATCACTATTCTGTCGAAAAAGACTTGGCGAACCTTGGGTCAACCTCCCATCAAACCATCCTCTCAGACAGCCGTCAGTGCCTGTGGGGGTCATCTCCGCCTTCATGGTGAACTCTATTGCTGCATTTCATTCAGAGGTACAACCTTCAATGGGACATGCTACATCACCAATTCCCCGCTCAACCTTTTAGGTTTAGATTGGTTCGAAGAACTTGGTCTCGCTGATCTTCCTATTAGCGCTATCTGCAATCAAGTCCAAACTACTGCTTCTACACAACAGCATGTTGAAGACCTTCG
>OX103950.1:11758782-11977852 GCA_944470405.2 Schistosoma mattheei
ATAATACTGAATAAGCCGACAATAATAATAACAATAAAGTATGGATAGCAACTAGAAAGGATTGCCTAGGACAGATTTGGATGAAGAATGCTAGTGGGTAGTCTATGCTCATCTACTAGAGGTAACAGGCGTAAATAAGTCAATACGTTCTAGTCCTTATCAACCTACGAATCAGTAAAAATTAAGAAATAATAACAAAATCAAAGACAACTTGATGAATGACAATATTCATTGATTTCAATGAACATTATTCAAATGTCGATTCCTGAAATGCCAACTTCTAACTGCCGACTACTCAATATTTATCATCAAGATCGACCGAGAATTAAGCAAACAGAAACTTGTTAAAGCATTTTGTGCTAAGAATTCTATATTATACCAAGACTATCATATTGAATAAACCGCCTAATCAAAGATATCGTGGTTGCTGGCGATATGTATCAATAAGAATGTACATTATTTAGATTTCAATTGACTGCATTGCTACCATCTAACTGTCGATCATTCAATACGTCATCGTCGGGATCGACCAAGAAATAAGCAAACAGAAACGTGTTGAAATACTTTGTGCTGAGAATTCTATGTTATATCAAGACTATCATACATTTAATTTAAAACAACCAAGATCATAAATGAAACAAATAAATTACATAATAAGATTATCATTCAATATTTCAATTATTCAGTTTATATTACCTACCAATGAATAAGATCAATACTGATGTAGTTATGAAATGCTTCATTGTGATCCTTGTTCGAATCCTTCAAAATGTGTTTCTTTGTTTGTTTGTTCTTTTTTTTCAACAACAAAAAAATGAATAGAATTATGTAGTAAACTTTTAAATGAAATTTGCACTAAGGTTAAATAGTTACTGAAGTTTGAATGGTTTGTTTCAATGATGTAGTCTCATTTGTTTATATTTAACTACTTATATATATACTTATATACTTATATATATATTCATGTTGTCACAGAACGAATTGTGTTTGTATGCTTCAATAATAGAAAATAAAATATTATCTCCGATTGGTTAAAGGAACTGATTTCTAAGGTGTTTTACCTTAAGTGATAATTTCATATTCAAATATTTAAAATGTAATAAAGTGTATATAAGTAAGTAGTCCCACGCAGCAACGCACATATATAGACATGGATACATGATGACATCATTGAATATGTTCTGTTTTCTTTTCTTCTTCTTCTTTGTTGTTGTTGTTGCTGTTGTTGTTCTTGTTGAACGACTATCAAATATTATTGATGTGAAATCATCCTTGTAAACGAAAACAAAAAAGCAAACTTCATGGTTAATGAGTTCCCGTTAATGATGTAAATTGTAAGTATGGTTAAATGAAAGTTATAAGTTTACTAATTTTTTTTGGTTTGCAAATTGTTCAGTATTAAATGACTCTTTTTTGTTATTGAAAGATTGATCAAGTTTTATCAGAATATATGTGGTGTGTACTACTTATATTGACATAAGCAGTAGATGATGTTAGTCGTGGACAGAAGGTCTGGCAGCAGAGACACAAAAGGATTGAACAGTAAAGAATGGAAACAGGATGCAATTTGTATGAAAATACAAGAACAATGAAGTTTGAGTCATTATGAGACAATCGATGGACATTTTGCAAATTAAGCATTTACTTTATGATTGTTAGATTTTATGAACAAGTCCTGTAATTTTGTGTTAGGTACATTCAATTGTCCCTACCGTGTTCTGTTCACTACATATAGTCTAACCCAATAGATAGAACTTGATGAATGTTAGAAGGACTAGTGAAATATAATGTTGGCTATTACTCAGTAACAAACACCAAGAAGAAGAGTACATTTAAAATTAATGTATTCAAATGATAATTGTACTTTTGTTGTGTGTAATATTTATACGGATTTTAAGATGGTGGAGAAATTTGTAGCTCAAATAGATGATTTTGAAGAAGTTTTGTTCTCTCAGCTGGATGGTTTGATCGTGGAGCTTTCATCGTTCTTCTGAATGATAAGTAGACTTCTACCTGAAGTTTGTGCTCAGAGAACAAAACTCCATCAAAAACATATACGGATTGATATAAGTAGTATATAACATGAATTGAAAATGAAATGCTTACTAGCAGAAGAGTGAAATTGAATGAAGAGAAAGGAAAACAATGAACATTCAGAATAATACCAGGATTGGAAGAATGATGAAATATTTAAAGGACAAATCAAGAAAGACATGTACATAATATATTGTTTTCGCATTTTACAAAACCACTATGATTTTAAGCAGAAATGAATAATGGCTAGCAGTGGAATCCAGTTTGACACGCGTTTCGTTCTATTCATGACTCGTCAGCCGGATATACCTGCATCTCACAGTTGATATTCACTCCAAGACTCGAACACAGAACTATTCGCTTCAAACGCCATCGTGTTTTCCACTTAGCTACTGAGTGCTGATTGTCAATCGCTTGTGCAATGACGTGAATTTTAAATTCACTTCGTATTGTTTACTCGAATCCTACCATTGGTTTCGGATACAGTAAAAGTCATTTACAGATTATAGTGATATAATATTTGACTCACTACTTACGTAGATTGGGACGTTTTCAGAAATAGTGTCAGTTAAATGTTTGACGTAACATGTGACATATATAACTTTATCAAAAGATATGTAGTTAATAGTGAAAGTCAGGAATCGAGTTTCGTCCCAGTTGAAACTCATCAGTTGTATATACCTAAATTCAAACATTGATATCCACACAGAGACTCGAACCCACTAACTTTCATTACATTTGACCTAACAGATTATCCAATGAATTATCGTATCCGAAATTTGAATTCCACTTCTCCATATCAACAACGAGATAACTCAAATCGTTCCTAATTATAATCTAAACATTTAAACAATACAATAATATTCATCTTCGATACAATTCAAATGTTAACTCATTTGTACGGAAGTGAATAGAAAGAAAATCAATAACACAAATCTGTGAAGTAAATCTTTCAATAGATGAAAGTAGGTTGGTGATTAACCAATTCCTTTAATCTAGTCACATATTAGTTGATACCTATAGATGTCCAGTCTATATACTGAAATGATTCTAGAAATGTCAATATGGATATGTTAAGCTTAATTTTTAATAAATGTCAAACTAGTTTCTAATTAAATGCTGAGACATTAATCTTCTTCTGAGTATTCTGTTGCATAAATTAATCCCAGTGTTTTTCGTATGGATCAAAAGATTACTGATGGATTTCCAAATTTACCTCATGAAATTTAATTAAACTGTTTTCAGTAGATTTATAAATGCTTTACGTATTACTTTAGACAGTATCAGAGTAACTCCCTGAATATGAGGAGCATTTTCATCTTCATGGCTAGAGTACAGCAGCATCTCTCTTGAATCTATTCTTTTCTATCCAACTTCAGTCCGATGGGTTTAACTTATTCAGACCACAGCCAAGTTGTATCTTCCCGTTTCCGCAGAAGTTTGAGTGGTACTCCCGGTCTCCCACATTATCCGAAAATTCCAAGTATCTATAATAATTATTGCTCTGGTTGTTTAAAGAGACAATGACCTCGTGACTTCCGAAGAATAACCATGAGGCGTCATAATTCTTCTAAATAATGATCAAACAACTCCTAGGGCAGAGTTTAAGTGGTTCGCATTGTTTATTCCAATTAACGCTGTTATAGTAAGGTTGTTTCCTATGGGATTGGTTTTCTAACGCTATACCTAACCATTCTCTTTTACCTGAATATGGAACCCGTAGTAACCCTACAAAAGCTATGTGCGAAAATGATCAAACTGAATCATGAGGCAAGCTCTAACTTGGAATCTTGAAGTGACACGGAAAAGAGGAAGACCAAGAAACACATTGTATCAAGAATTGAAAGCAGACATGAAAAGGATGAATAGCAACTGAAAACAACTGGAGAGAATTTTCCGGGACAAATTTGGATGGAGAATGCTTGTGCGTGACCTGTGCTCCTCCACGAGGTTTAACAGCCATAAGTAAGTAAGTTTTCAATGAACTACTTTTTTGTTGAAATTTGATGCATTCATTTTAAATTTTAATGACCAGTTGAAACACTGAATGAAAAAATCTCATTGTTTAATGTTCATAAAGCTTTCTTTTGTCGTTTCATGATAATAATAAGTCAAATTCTGAATAAATCTTAATTAATATATGAAAGATGGTCGCGCAATTTTGTGGATTGGTTGAGGTCTGACATTAACACCGTTGGATGCCAATACAGTGGTCTAGAACTTAAGCGTTCACGCGCGAGACTGAAGGCCGTGGGTTCAAACCTCGCGAGAGCACTGCTGAGGAGCCCCATAATAGGACGAAACGGCCGTTTAGTGCTTCCAAGATTTCACTGGTGGCTCATAATCTCAATCAAAAACTGACTTGAGTGACGTTTAATGTACAAAAGCTAAGTATGTATACTAGTTAACAGCTTAAACAGTATATATGAGAGTATAAATATAAAATGTAATCTATCAACCAAGTAATTACTTCATTAATACACAGAACTCGTTTATTATTCATTCAGTCTTTTATATTTGTTGTATTCAAGTTTCAATTTGAAGAAGGGTACTTCTCTTGGTCTGTAACACAGACATTGTGGTGTGTTCTACTGATATCGACAGATATATGTAGTATGTAACATCAATCAAAAGTGAAATGTCTTGAGGCAGAAGGTTAATGAATATCAAAGAAAAGAGAACGAGAACAAAGAATGTCTGGTGTGGAAACGAAAGAACAATGAAGTCTGAAGCGATTGATTGGTATTTTGTAAATCAACAATTTAATATATGGTTCTCAGATTTTACTAAGATGTTCTGTAATTTTGTATTGAAACACATTCGGTTGTCTCCACTTGTGTTCTCGTTCACTACATTATATATATTTCAACTGGCTCGTGATCTCAGCTATTAAAATATCCACAAAATGCATTCTAATATAATCAACATATGCTCACTAGTGACTGGCTTTATGAGATATTTCCTGGGGTTCTAGTGAGAAGCGATGACCAGTGGAGTTTCACCGGATTTGTTGTGAGATAGTTACTCATTGAAGACAATGGTGGATGGTGGCTTAATTTCGTGGATTGGTTGAATTGAGACATTAACACCGTTGCATGCCGGCTCGGTGTTCTAGAGATTAAGCCTTCGTGCACGAGGCTGTCAGGTTCTGGGTTCGAATGTCGAAGGGGAGGGATCATGGATGCACACTGCTGAGGAGTCCCATATTAGGAGAAATCGGCCATCCAGTGATTGCAGGTTTTTCATCGTGGTCTAGCCTATGTTGACTCATGAATCCAATTATAAAATTAAAGAATATCTGACCAATACTACTGTATTGTCAGTGGTTCGCTTGTTCATGTTAGTTCGTGATGAAAACAGTTTTTATAATGAACAAACCTCTACAACTTATCTACAAACATACCATTGATAGACAGTTCATTGATATTATGAGCCATTATAAATTTCAAATAGGATTGAATTAATTATGAAAATTTTCATTGTCAAATGTACATTAATTCATGATTCGTTCATTGACAATTGATATGGCCTACTGACACCGTTGGATGCCGGCCAGCTCAGTGGTCTAGTGGTTAAGCGTTCACACCCAAGACCGATAGGTCATGGGCTGGAATTTTGTGAGGCGGAATCGTGGATGTGCACCAGTGAGGAGTCCCACAATAAGACGAAACGATCATCCAGTGCTTTCAGGTTATAATTACTACAATATCCACAAACTCATCCTGATACTTTTATAAATGGTAACACTGATATCTGTATAGCAGATAAAAGAAATTCCAAACACGATTCAATTTTTCGTCTTTTCTTTATGTTGTATCTTCAGATTGGTACTTGTTAATACAGAACCATTGATGTTATTTTAATATAAACTAGGTCTATCAAAGATTTCATATAATGGCAACTAATACATAATTTAACAATAATCCTCTATTACAAAGGAACACATGAAGAAGATAATAGTACAGTAAGAATGATAGTTCAACCGATAAATGGTAAACCTCTTATATAATAACAGAAATACGACCTTGAAACATAAAAGAAACTAATAAATGACCAATCAAACGAAGGTAATGATTAGATGAAAATCTGAAATAGAAACTTAGCACTCACGATTATCACTACTAGTATGAGCTTAACACTAATGAATAGAAATAAAACATCAGAAGGGGTTTTTTGGAGATCTTTTAGTAATTTCACTGAGTAAAATCATGAGTCAGTTAAAGCTAGTTGGTTAAGTGCCTGGCGCAAGACTGATAGGTCCTGGGTTTGAATCTTGCGGGGCGCAGGGTCGTGGATGAACACTGCTGGGGAGTCCCATACTAGGACGAAACGGCCGTCCAATGATTCCAGGTTTTCCATGGTGGTCTAGCTTCAATCGACTAATGATTTCAATCACAGAAATAAAATAGTTCTGTGATTACCTTAGCATGTTATCCCACTTGATAGCTTCAAATATATTTCCCTTTCATTTGATGGGGAACTGATGGATATTACAGTGTAATGTTTCATTAGTGATTATATTTCAAGCGTTATCTTTCATTATATATGTGTCTTTTATGCTGCATATAGAAGTTTGTTATATTCATATACTTTTAGTAGACAATCGCAGATATCTTGATAGGCTTGAAATGAAATCTTTATTGAAAAGAACATTTAAATATACATAGGTTATTCAATGAATGAACCGAAAAATAAACAACCTTTCCTTATAGAATATTCTGAAGATTTCAAGGATAATTTTAGCCAAACTCTCATTATTTCAAGTTAGAACTTGTGAAATTACCTCTGAAAGTGAAGATTTAATAAGAATGAAATAATATATAGTCTAAGGGTTGATAACAGCTATAACTCTTAAGTAAATCTCAAGATGACGATGGTACAACTACAATCATTCTTAGTTCCCGCTTTACAAGATGACAGGTCTTTGGAGGAAACTTTCTTTAATAGAGACTAAAGAAGATATATCCATACTGGAATTCATTCAATTGTATTTAGATTATATTTAATGATTGTCAATTTAAAAAGTCGTCACATAGTAAATAAATTGAATAAAGTTAAATAAACAAAACAATCACAATTAATCAATGTCAATTGAAATCCACCGAAGGTTAAATGAATAAAGAATCATTTTACATGAATGTATGATAATATGCTGAATATCTGCTGGATAGTTTGTATTTGAGAGGTGTATGAGAGATGGTTGAAGCTAGACATTAACACCGTCAAATACCAGCTAAGTGATCTAGTGATTATGCAGTTGCTCACGAGACGAAAGGTCCTGTGTTCGAGTTTCACATGTGGGATCACGAGTGAGAGCTGACAAGAACAAAACGGTCGTCCAGTACTTCCAGATTTTCAATGATGATTTCCAATATTGATTCATTCATGATATCAATTGAAACAACTAATAATCATTTTATTAGTTGAGATCATGAGTCAATTGAAGCTAGATCACCATAGAAAACCTAGAAGCACTAGATGACCATTTCATCCTATTGTGAAACTTCTCAACAGTGCCCATCCATAATCCCGCCTCGCGAGATTCGAACCTACGACTTATCGATCTAGCGCGCGAACGCTTTACCTCTAGAACACGTTTTATTTTTCAGAAAAACTACCATTCATTGATTCTTTACTGAATGCAAAATGTGATAAATTGAAAATCATTTTAATCATTCTCAATAATAGTTATTAGTCAAATAATGATGAATAGAGTTTATGGTTGTTCTAAAAAAAAATAATAAAATCGATAGTGAAAAGAGCTATTCAATGGACTATTCTGACACATTTCCATATTCAAATGATGTGTGATTTCCCGCATTTCCGGTTATTTTCCGTCAAATTAATGAAACAGTACCATGTAAAAAAAGTACCCTAGAACGCTTTATGTCAGTCTTGTACATTTTAAATATACATAGAATATATAGCTGAAATCAATTCCAAATGCTTTACCCATCAATAATTATTCACTACAATGGATAACAAATAAAAAAAATCATAACCGAAATTACTAGTTACAATATACTACTTAAATTGAATTGAGATCAGTAAAAATAAAATGATACTCATTATATATAATATACCAGTATCAGTAGGCCTCAACATACACAAGACGAAAACTAAGGTCCTCAAATTCAAAACGGAGAACAGCAATCCAATCGCTCTTGATGGCGAAACTCTAGAAGATGTAGAATCCTTCACATACCTGGGAAACACCATCGATGAACAAGGAGGTTCAGATGCAGACGTAAAGGCAAGGATTGGCAAAGCAAGGGTCGCATTCCTACAGTTGAAGAACATATGGAACTCAAAACAACTTTCAACCAATATCAAAGTGAGAATCTTCAATACGAACGTCAGGGCAGTTCTACTGTATGGAGCTGAAACTTGGAGAACTACAACAACCACTATCAAGAAGGCAAAAGTATTTATAAATGATTGTCTACACAAGATACTCATCAGCCATTGGCTGGATACCATCAGCAACAGCCTTCTCTGGGAGAGAATAAACCAGCTTCCAACTGAAGAAGAAATTAGGAAAAGACTCTGGAAATGGATAGGACATACATTACGAAAATCATCAAACTACATCACGAGGCAAGCACTAGCTTGGAATCCTGAAGGGAAGAGGAAAAGAGGAAGGCCAAAGAACACATTAGGTCATGAAATAGAAGCAGATATGAAAAGGATGAATAACAACTAGAAGGAGCTGGAAAGGATTGCCCAGGACAGGGTTGGATGGAGAATGCTGGTGAGTGGCCTACGCTCTTTCAGGAGGAGTAACAGGCTTAAGTAATTAAGTATCATATACCAGTGAAATTTATGTAAAGTATGCTTATCAATAATTAGATATTGTACGATCCATCAGTGAACGTGAGGAAGCTCTAAAAAGCTCAGAAAGATCTGAAAATATTCCTATTTGGTGTAGCTTCCTTATTGGGCAAATGCTAATGACCTCGCGTATGCGGATTAAAGGATTATAATGATGATGATTTCGTTTTTACTAAAAACTATAAATTTCTAACAGTTTGGTATCATAATCGACACTTTTTGGAATAACATTCCTTTCATTTGTCTTCTGTCTTCTCATTTGCTACTTGAGTGGGTTCTAGTGTTTGAATTCTCAAGTTATACGCCGTATGTTATGAATTAAAGTTCTACATATAACAACTGGCGATGGGATTAACTTATAAAGATGTCATTTACCTTTGAAAAATTTGAAGCCTTGCTGGAGCGTAAAGAAAAACATTACGAACAGTTCCAGATTCGTATTCTAGAATCTCTAACACAGCAAATACACCTAAATCAAAAGGGGTTTACAGATGATCCGTTCAAATCCCATATCGACCACACTAATAATTCTATCCATCAATTTCATTTTGATGATTTACCTGGTGTTACATTTGAATCGTAGTTCAACAAGTACGAAGATATATTCAAGATCGACTTAGAAAAATTTAATGATACTGCAAAGGTCAGAGTACTGCTACACAAACTTGGCACAGCTAAACATGAACATTACACCAACTTCATTCTCCCCAAGAATCTCAGTGTCCTATCATTTGATGCAACGTTTGTAACTTTGTCGCAAATTTTTGGTGAATAGACATCATTGTTCACTATCCGTTACCAATATCTGAAGTTAGCTAAAGCTGGAGATGTCTGAGTGCAACACGATGGCATAGTAAATCGCAGATGTAAGCGTTTCAAATGATCAGTAATGACAGAAGACTAGTTTAAGTGACTTACTTTTGTATACAGCTTGTTGTTGCTTAACGATACCGACATCAGAATCAGAATTCTGAGTAAAATTGAACAATATTCAGATATAACGCTACAAGAAGTGACTAATGAATGTTCGAGGCTGGTGAACTTAGAGCTTGACACTTCTAAATATAACAGATATAATGAGTAGTAAACTACTGTATACAGACTTAGACTATATATAACTTCAAAACATATGAATAACATATGATTATTATCAGAAAAGGGGTTTTGTGGATATTTTAGTAACTTAGTTGTTGAGTTCATGAGTTAATCGAAGCTAGATCACCATGGAAAACCTTGAAGCACTGAACAGCTGTTTCGTCCTAGTATGGGACTCCACGATCCCACCTCCCGAGACATTCGAACCGAGGAAATATGAGTCTCGCGCGCGAGCACTTAATCATTAGATCACTGAGCCGGCATCCAACGGTGTTGATGTATAACTTCAACCAATCCACGAAATTGAGCCACCGTACACAATTGTCTTCAGTGAGTTGATATCTGACGACAGACCTGATTGAACTCCACTGCTAACGGCTTCTCACTAGAACTCCAGGAAATGCCTCTTGAAGTCAGTCACTAGTGAACAGATGATTATTATCAGAAGGGGTTTTGTGGAGACTTCTACAAATTTCAATAGTTTAAATCATAAGTCAATTGAAGCTGAACCACCATGGAAAACCTGGAAGCACTGGACGGCCGTTTCGTCCTAGTATGGGACTCTTTAGCAATCTGCATATGAGCCTGTATTAAGTATTGCATATAAACATATAAACAGTGAGAATAGCCAACATTAACGTAAAACTATACGAAAAGAGATAATAGTAATAATAATAAATGAATGAATGAATATTGTAACTGATATTACATTCAAAGATACCGCTATTCATTTATAAGCCCCCCACCCACCAATTAATTAATTTGCAACAACAACAAAAATGTATCATCTAACAATTAAGACAATTAATGGTAGGTATTCAGTAGGAATTTCACAGATTCCTTTATGTTGTTTCTTTTCTTTCTTCTATTACAGTCTTGTAACAAGTCTTAATGAATAGGATTTTGTTACATTCAATGTCTAGATTGTTCTTTTGTTTTTCTTTATGTTTTCAGTTCATAATGACAAAGATTTAACAAATTTACCATAAAGATATGTATTTTACATGTAACAGTTTCTCACTGTCGGTTTAATAAAATAAAATACATACTAATAGGGTTTTAATAGATGTTAATTATAAGCAAAGATGAATGGTGGCTAGCAGTGGAGTCTAGTTTTATGCGTAAGTTTCGTCTTACTTGAGACTCGTCATTTGGATATATTTGCATTTCAGAGCTGATGTTCACTCTAGAAATTGAAACCAGAATCGTTCACTTCAAACGTTAACACGTTATTTACTTAGTAACTGAGTCCTGAAAGCCACTTGATTGTCTAATTGAATGAAGTTTTAAATTCACTTAGTGTGATTTACTTGTATCTCCCTATTGTTATCTGGGACTGTAATTGATCAGTTTCTTGTTGGCATATGTACATTCAGTGGGGAGTGTCTCAAAATTACCTTAGATCACAAACTTTATAAGCCAAAATGTTTAGAGGCTAGCAGTGGAATCCGCATAGGATGCACGTATGTCAATAAGAGACTGATCAATTTCAGACCTTAACAACAATGGGGAAGATACAAGTAAAACAACACCAAGTGGATTTAAATTGCTACTTGTTCAAATGTTCTGTCTACTTATTTTGTTAGTTCTGAAAATATTATACTAACATTCATCAGTTACAAATTTGTTTGAATTGAATAATTAATGAGTTTGTTATTGAAACATTGACCAATATCTTAGTTGGTTCCTACAACCTCGACTACTTCTACACATCAACAAGAACAATAGACAAAAGGCAAGATATATGAGTAGAAGCTTTATTCCAGAGTCTCATTATATACAGAAAACCAGAGAAATATCTAAAGTTTTCCGTAACTTTGTAAGGCGATTGATCACCAATAAAAATGGAAGATGACTGTGTTATATCGTTAATCGATCAAAATTGAAATTGTATACCATTGGTTGATTACTTAATGGTCTAGAGGTTAAGCAGTCTTCGTGAAATTTTTCAGTTCAACCCTTAGTTCGATCGTTCATGTCCATAACTGAGGTGTCCTATACAAGGATGAAACATTTCTGGTCATTAATTGTTGTTTAACTAAAATCAATCTGCTATGTAAGTTATCAAATTAACTACAAGTTATTTATATTTTCTAGAATGATGCACAAACATTATATTAATTGCCTTCATCGATGAAAACATTTTTGGTATTATGACAAAAAAGATGTTCGGAGAGACTATAATTTATAGACGAACCAATCAGGTATAAGATAATAGGTCTCGGATTTTGGTGCGAAATTCACTCATCCATTTGGCTAAATAGAGTTTCGGTATTATAGCTAATGTCATTTCGTAATGAAAACTCTAACCATAACTATCAATTGAAAAACATAATTCTAATTCCTTACACAGGTTTATAACCTTCATTTAGTCTTAGTAGGTAGACATCCTGAAGGTCACTTTAGCGTCTCTCAAAGGTCATCCATAAATTATAGTCTCACCACAAGTTCCTTGTTAAAGATTTTGGTGTAGATGATTTTCAACTAAGAACAACGTATAAAATACATCATTTCACAGTGTTTAATCACTGAAATCAATATCATATTTGGTTAACTCTAACTGTGGAATTAGTAACATATTGAAATCTAAATTGTTTTTCAACATAACAACAAATTTTATGCTTGAAAGCGTGCCGTATATCTTGTACAATCATCCTATTTTGATATTAAATTAATAAATGTCAAATGATACTGAGTAGAAAAACGAGTCTATGGGAATAAATAACATGTGAATCATTGGTTTTCCGACTAAGTATCTCATGCGTATAGAGCTTGTCCTTGAACGTTGAATATCACAAGGTGAGTTCCAGATAAACTGATCAATATATATAACTGTCAAATCTCAAACTTCGGATACTTCACTTGATATCGATCAATGGTTTTTATTCATTCATCAATTTATGGTAAGACTTCTCTTCGAATCATACTAATTTCCCCAAATATCCTTGTATGGCCCAAAGTGAGGAGACTCCATTCAACCTCTGCGAATGCTCTTATATGACCACTCGTATACAGCCACTGTCAAGGAAGTCCTACACACTGCCTTCTCGAAATACGGATGTTGTATACGAAATTGAGAAGATGAAAAGCAAATATCTTGCAATTTAATTGGGTTTATGGATATGGAGGATCCACCTGGTGAGTTGGTTGGAAAACCCTGATTCCAGTTCAGTGGTGCACTTGGACTCCAGGATCCTGAGGGCATAAATGGTGTATGAACCTATTGTCGGTCACCGGTTACCATTAGACTCCATCTCTTGACGTTGCTCCACTGCCTTGTGGATCAGACCTTTAGATGGGAGACCAAGGATATGGCCCCTTAAGAAAATTATCTGCTTCGTTTGACCACCCGAACAGTATCACAACCCCCCCACACACACACAAATCAAATGACTAGTGTGGTGCATTTGTAATGAGTGACCCTTTGTACTAATATTTATGTTATCAGAAAGGGTTTGTGGAGATTTTAGAAATTTCACAGATTGAAATCATGAGTCAATTGAAGCTAGACCACCATGGAAAACCTGGAAGCACTGGACGGCCGTTTCGTCCTAGTATGGGACTCCTCAGTAGTGCGCATCCACGATCCCGCCCCTCACGAGATCCGAACCCAGGATCTACTGGTTTCGCGCGCGAGCACTTAACCATTTGACCACTGAGCCGGCCGGCATCCAACGGTGTTAATGTCTAACTTCAACCAATCCACGAAGTTGAGCCACCGTATACCATTGTCTTAAGTGAGCTGATATCTCACAACAGACCTGGTTGAACTCCACTGGTAACCAGTAGGTCCTGGGTTCGAACCCCGTGGGATGAGGGATCGTGGATGCGCACTACTGAGGAGTCCCATACTAGGACGAAACGGCCGTCCAGTGCTTCCAGGTTTTCCATGGTGATCTAGCTTCAACTGACTCATGATTTCAATCTGTGTAATATTTATGTGTTCAAATAATAAATAATACCGTAGTAACAAAAATTATTGTTTTTGTGTGTGTTTGTGTGTGCATATTTATCTTCAAAATAATAATAAATTACATAATTACCTAATTACATATTGATTAAACGAATCGATATCATTTTTTCTTTTTATATATTTTAGAATATATTAACAAATGATATAATCTATATGTCCCAATTATTCTATCATCACTCACTCTCTCTCTCTCTCTCTATGGTACATACATCTTCTTATCTCAATGACCCGGAATTATGTAACATGTACGTTGACAAATCATGCAAATTTTTTTTCATACCAAATTAGAACACAAATTATGCATAAATTCGTCTATTGTGATTCATTTAAGGTATCAATTATGTAATTTAAATACATGATAAATAGGTAGAGTACTGGAGTTGAATCGCTGAAAAGACTCTATATATCTAATCTCTATTCTATATCTATTTCAGATCTTATTGGATAATACCAATATGATGGAATTATACACTATTTAAAGCATCAAGTTTACTGTTGTATTATACGTAAATGAAATGCGTACACTACGATTACGTAATACGGTCAATGTAAGTTTTGTAGTTCATTTGTTTAAAGTGTTTATTCTATGTTTACAAACATTGTGGACTAGTTGCTTCTTATCAGTATAGTGGATGTGGAGATTGTTAAGTTTTTGATTGAGATCATGAACCGATTGATGTTAGTCCAGCACTGAAAACCTGGAAGCACTGGATTGGCGTTTCGTCCTATTGTGGGACTCCTCAGCAGTGCACATCCGCGAACCCGCACCCCGCGGGATTCGAACCCAGGGCCTTCAGTCTCGCGCGCGAACACTTAACGTACTGAACCACTGAGCCCACAATAGGACGAAATGGCCATCCACTGCTTCCAGGTTTTCAATGGTGGTCTAACATCAATCGGTTCATGATCTCAATCAAAAATATTTACTTCTTTTTGGTTAAATATTGTTTTCTATACATCTATGGAAATATGTTGGCAGTGCCTTCTCTTAATCGCGAAAGGAGTTGTTCATTAACTTATTGGTTCAATTATCTGGTAGTGTGCCCAATATAGATTTCTCCACAGGTTTTATCATTAGAAAGGTGTATATAAAAAGTTATTTATCAAGACAATACGCATATTTCTTAAGCTTTGTACCCCGTCATTATACGAGAAACTTAGTCAGATGTCCGTCAAATAGAGTTATTAAGATATGCTCAGTTGATATATTTTACAAGGAATTGGAGACCGTACATAATATGTTGATTGAAATGGATTATCCACAGGGTTTCCTAAAACGAAACACTTGCGTGTAACAAACAAGAAAATAGTGACATCAACGGTTAGTAAAAAACCTCTCTTCATGAAGCTACAATTCAATGGAGATGGAGATGGTGATATACTACGTGATAGACTGACTAGAGCAGTGAAGAGAACGTCTGTCTATCGTACTCGACCCGATCTATGGTTGTTCCCTAACTAAAGGATAAGTTACCTGACTATGCCACTTCTATGTGTATCTAAGAATCCAGCTACTCCTGTGGAGAAAGCTATATTGGGCGGATCACCAGACAACTGAACCAAAGAGTTAGTGAACATCTCCCTTCATGGTTAGGAAAAGGTACTGTCAAGAAAATACGCAGCTCCATTCTGTCACATTTGATCGATAGCAATCATGTACCAGACAAAAATAAGTCATTTAAAATTATCACCTATGAAATGTCTATGCTTAAAGTTTATGAATAAAATTTTAGATTATTAATAAATGTCAACTGATAAACCATTAAAGAATAGGCAGTACTGAGCCATTATGATCAATATTGTTTAGATTCTAGTGGACTTCGTAGTTCATAGGCTTTTAACATGGAGAAAATGGGACAGTAGTTCATCGGTTAAAGTGGAAAGTAAGCTAATGTATTAATTTAAATAAGAATGTTGGACTGTGTGTTTCCAAATCAGTAATTTAAAGTTAATATACTTGATGAAAAATCGAAGATCATCATTGGTTTTATCTTGTGTAAAGTTGTAATCTTAATATGAGTCAGGAGTCACTAACGATGACATGTCACCTGTTAATGGGTTCTTTGTTTTTAGTAGTTCTTCAGGTAATGTAAATCAATTCCGAATTGAGCAACCTAAATATGTTCTCATTTTATATGAAATAGATGGAATTTGGTTAGTGGTGGAATCCAGGACGTAATTTTAATCCTATTCAGAACTCGTTAGATGGATATGTCAGCAAACCAGTGCTAACTATCGTAAGAGCACTCGGACCCACTGAGCTTTAGATATACCCAGCCACTGAGTCACAAAGAGTTAGAAATGTGAGTTCTGAATTTCACCGTAAGGCACGTTGAATCTATTCTATATTAACTTGTGACGATTTGGCTATATCAAGAGAATCATCACAGGATACTTACTTTTTACTTACTTTTGCCTGTTACTCACAAAGGAGCATAGGCGGCCGACCAACATTCTCCAACCCACTCTGTCCTGGGCCTTACTTTCTAGTTCTATCCAATTCTTGTTCATTCTTCTCATTTCTGTCTCCAATTCTTGGCATAATGTGTTCTTTGGTCCTCCTTTTTTCCTTTGAAATGAGGGTTTTTGAACTCCTCTAGATGAACTCTCCGTGTCCACCAACTCGGTTAAAACCCCCACCGGATATTCGATTTTCGTCCTCTCAATATCGTAAACAACAGTAATACTACGAGAAGACAGTCAGTAGGACTTCTCCTGTCAGTGGTTTTATATATATAGCTATATAAGAGCATTTCAAGAGAAGAAGAGCTGACTCTACTCACTCTCAGACGTATCAGTATAGTTTATTTATTCATTATTAAAATTTCTAAATGATTTCTTGATACAATTCATTGAACTTATATTCTACATGAATAAAATAAAGATTAATTAACAAAATAAACAAACAATATGAAATCATCTAGAAAAATGTTTATCAATAATATTCAGTAGTATAATAAGAAATAATAAAATAAAATATAGAAATGAATTTTTTTTCATTTTTTTCATTTTCCTTTTTTCTTTTTCTTGTTTTTTCTCTTTGAAAACTTCTTTTGTTAACTATCTACAATTGTAGCATAAATGAAAAAAACAGAACAAAAAAATGATGGTACAATCATGAATTCAAGTGTAAATCCTTTATTCCTTTGGTTTTTTTTATCAGCTAATCAACATAAACACGATAGTTCATTACTTTCTTTGGGGGTGGGTGGGCGAGTTATTGCTAATTATCGGAATCAGTATAAGAATTGATAGAGATTCATAGTTGACATCACGAGTGGATCTATATTAGACGATCACGTTTTAAGTAATAGATTGTTTTCTATTTATAGTGTTGAAACGATGACCTTCAGGTTGATAATGTTCAGTTACCTCCACAACACCCCCCTAAATAAGTTGTTTCCACGGGGCGTTGACTAAGGATCGTTTACCTTGAATTTTATCTTAATTAGTATTTTTTCATAATACATGTTTGATGTTATTTTGATTGCATACTTTACATATGGCTGATAGATTTGATTTTAATTGAAGCATACATTGATAACATTGTTCAAAGATGTTCAAAGCCTAAAACTCGAATTATGATGTGCTACTGATATTGTCAGATATAGGTAGTATAAATCATCAATCGAATGTGAAATGTTTGGAGACAGGAGGTTAAGAAGTTCGAAGGAAAGAGGACGAGAACAAAGCGTGATTGGTGTGAGAACGACGGAACAATGAACTCTAAGACAATTGATTGACATTTACAAATGAAGTATTCACTGTATAGTTCTCAGATTTTACTAAGATGTTCTGTAATTTTGTGTTCCAATACATTCCATTATCCCCATCTGTGTTCTTGTTCACTACAGATGTAATATGCAACTCTACTTTATGTATATTTTTAGTATTATAATTAATAGTTGCTTTGAAATAGAAAAAATATTTCGTTTTCCTACAGTCTTCCACCTCGGTAAATTTTCATAACCCAAGAAAAATAAGCATAGTGGAATAGGATGAGATGGTAATGTTTGTACTGATGATGTCGTTCAGAAGAACGATCAAAGCTCCATGACCAAACCATCCAGCTCAGAGAAAAAAACTCAGGATGAGTTCATTTATTTCAGTTATTCTATTTTCAGCTACTTACAACCTTAAAATAATATGAGTACTGATTTAAATGAACTAAACTGCACTGTTTATAAGCAAAGATGGTTAGTGGTTAGCAGTGGAATCCAGTTTGGCAAGCGTTTTGTCCAATTTGAGACTCGTCAGCAGAATGTAATTGCATCTCAGAGTTGATGTTCACTCAAAGGCTCGAACCTGTACTCCATCACGTTATCCACCTAGCTACTGAGTCCTGATAGACATCTGCTTGTGCAATGGGGTGAAGTTTTATATTCACTCGGTGTGATTTACTTGTATCCTCCTATTGTTATCAGGACTGTAATTCATCAGTCTCTTATTAGCATATGTGTATCCTATCAGGACTGCCTCAAAATTGCCTTAGATTATAAACTTTATAAGCCAAGATGGATAGTGGCTAGAATTAGAATCCAGTTTCGTCCTATTTGGGACTCATCAGCTGGATATACCTACAACCTGGAATGAACATCAACTTTAGGATGCAGGCACATCCAGTTGACAAGTCTCAAATAAGATGAAACGCTCATCCTGGATTCCATTGCTAACCACTATCCATGTTTTGCATATAAGATAAAAGCTTAGTTTAAAAGATAAATTGCAAATATAATATATATCACTAATGAGTTTAGTCCGTAATATGATCTAACTTATAGTTATCTTGTTGATCTCAAAATGTAATGAAATGCTCCAATTTAAGAAGCAAGCAGAACATATCATATCATTCAATGTCTTAATAAGCAAACACAAAATATTCTTACACTTGATCATTATATTTACAATGATGAACAGATATGAATTCATAGTATTATGATAGTTGAAATTGTGATAACAAACCATTATTATTTCAATCTTGTTATGGTTCTCATCTCTATGAAGGTTATAAGTTGATTTGTCAACCTGATAGTAAGTTACATTGAAAAAGTTTTTTTATATTTTGTTTCGTCATAACGGTTTAACAAGTAAATAAATCATGTTCTATCTTTGTATTTCAATGTAGCATGAAACAAAATGATGAATTCATATTTATCTTAAAAGTAGTGTTATTGATACAACAGTATAAGGAAAGTATTAAAGAAATAAGTGTGAGAAAAGGCTTGAATAGATAAATACTGATTGAAATTGTATAATTTCAAATCTGTTACATTGATTTATTAAACTGGAATCAAACTGTCTTTATACGTAACAATTAGACTTACTTACTTACTTACTTACTTACTTACTTACTTACTTACTTACTTACTTACTTACTTACTTACTTACTTACTTACTTACTTACTTACTTACTTACTTACTTACTTACTTACTTACTTACTTACTTACTTACTTATGTCTGTTACTCCCAATAAACCATAGGCTGCCGATCAATATTCTCTAACCTACTTTGTCCTCGACCTTCCTTTCTAGTTCTATCCAATTGTTGTTCATTCTTCTCATATCTGTCTTCATTTCTCGGTGTAATATATACTTTGATGTTTCTCTTCTCGTTTGACCTTTAGGATTCTAGATGATGGCTTGCATTGTGATTTAGTTGGGTCCTATCCACTTACAATGCTTCTTCCCGATTTCTCCCTTCGTTCGAATCTAGTTTGTTCTCTCCAACAGTAGATTATTGCTAATAGTGTCTAATCAACGGGTGACATTTTAGAGATAATTATGAATTTTTACAGTTTATAATTTTAATTATTTTCTTTTAACGATTATTATCTATCTTTACAGGTTATTCAAACTACAATATCATCATCAACAACAACAACAACAACTTTGCATCCAGGTATTACACAATCATCTGGTCTACAACATTTAGATATACTTTCACGTTATTCACGATTTTATTTATTAATTGAACAATTTTCACCAATAATCAATAATTTAGATCGTTATATTAGTCCATTATGGATACCAATTGGTTTAATTGGTTGTATTCTATGTATTATAATTTATGCTAATCCACAATGGCGTAAATCATTAAGACAAGATTCAGAGATTATAATGAATCCATATGGTTATGGTTCATTATCTATTTATTTATTGATTTTATCAATATTACATTTCATTCAATGTATATTAGTGATTATAATGGATTTAGATACACCATGGGATACTGGATTATTAGCATTGAATAGTTTAATTTGTCCATTTATTCATTGTATATGGACAGGAAATCGTTTAGCTATTGTATTAATAACTATAACATTAGGTATTGAAACACTTGTATTATTACAAAGAGAAACAAATTTTCCTTCAAATATTATATTACGTTGGATTATAGCAGATGGAAATCATCGAAAATCAATTCGTATCTCAATTGGTGTTATTCTATTAGCTGGAATATATGGTTTAATTGAAATAGCCTATTGGCGTATACAATATTATAATGTTGAATATGAGATAACACATTCAACTAATCAATTGAGTTCATTATCATCATCATCATCATCATCATTAGCATTATTGAAATCATTAGAACCATTGGCAAGATGTGAAGTTGCTGGTGGATTTCAATATTGGTTTAGTATGAAATCAATTCATCGTTATGATATTTTTACAGAAATGGATATAACTAAAAAAACTAAAGAACTTGCAGCTAGTTATTTTGATTATCAATGGATAACTGGAATTATTATTGATTGTACATTTGCATTAATTAATATATGTATAGGGCTAGCAATTATACGTAATTATTTTATGGATGATATCATTATACGTCCAAGATATGCTGAAAGTCGTGCAACGATAACAAGAAGAAATCAATTTGAAGTATTACATATAGCTATAATAAATATCATACAAGGATTATGTCGATTACCTAATGCATTATTTACTATGCTTGATCCATTAACAAGACCAGGAGAGATGAATTTAACAGATTCTGAAGTAAATTAAATAGAAATTTTTTTAAAAGAATGTATTATGTAATTACTATTTCATTGACTTTCAGTATAATCAATCTGATACTACACATGATCTTAGCTCAGAGAGCCGAGAAGCGCCCCCAAATGCCCTGGTACGGCCGAGAGTGAGAGAGTCCACTCTCCTTTTCGAAATGCTCTCACACGGCCACGCGTATATAACCTCTGACAGGGAATTCCTACTCATTGCCTTCTCATGGTGGGGTGTTGTTTACGAAATTGAAAGGACGAAAAGAGAACGTCCGGAGCTTCAACCAAGTTGGTGGACATAGAGAGTTCACCTAAGGGAGTTGGAAAACCCTCATTCAAAACCAATGGTGCACATGGGCTCCAGTATCCTGAAGAAACAAATGGCGTAAGGAGCAATCGTTGGTCACCGGCTACCATGGGACTGCATCTACTTACGTTGCTCCACTGCCTTGTTGATCAGACCTATAGATTTACAACCAATAAGAGAATAAACAGAAATGCATAATAGACATATTGTAGTGAATGAGAACATAAATGGGAACAATTTAAATGTATTTGAATACAAAATTACAGAATCATACAGTAAATACTTCATGTCAGTCAATCGTCTCAAACTTCATTGCTTTTTTTTCGTTTCCACACTAATCACTCTCTGTTCTCGTTCTCTTTTCTTTGATCTTCATTAACCTTCTGCTTCGAGACATTTCACATTTGATTGATCATACATAGTACTTATATCTATTGACATCAGTAGCACACACCACAATACCATTACTACTAACTACTGGTCGTACTATTATTATTAGTAGTAGTAGTGTGGTGTGTGCTACTTATATTCACATAAGTAGCATATTATGTTAGTCGTGAATACAAGGTCTGGCAACAGAGACAAGAGGATCGAACAGTAAAGAATGGAAACAGGATGCAATTCGTATGAAAATACAAGAACAATGAAGTCTGAGTCATTTTGAGACAATCGATGGACATTTTGTAAATTGAGCATTTACTTTATGACTGTTAGATTTAATTAACAAATCCTATTATTTTGTGTTATATATGTTCGGTTGTCTACATCGGTGTAGTAGTAATAATAATAATAATAATAATAATAATAATAATAATAATAGTGGCACTATCACAACTAATAAGGTTTGCGATCTCTGTTCGGATGGAAAAGTCGGGTGTGACAGTTACCCACCTCAGTTAATGGATGCAAGGTTATGTAAGATCATGTATCGATATAAGATAGAGATTAACACCGTTGAGTGCTGGCCAGTTCAACGGTCTAGAGGTTAAGCGTTTGCGCTCAAAACCGATAGATCCTAGGATCGAGTCCATCGAGCGGGAATGTGGATGTGCACTACTGATGAGTCCCGTAGTAGGACGAAACGGCCATCCAGTGCTTACAGGTTTTCGTGATGGTCTAGCTTTAATTGACTCATGAATTCAAGTAGAGTACGTCACATGCTTTATAAACAAAGATGGATAGTGGCCAGCAGTGGAATCCAGTTTGACGCACCTTTCGTCCTACTTGGGATTCCTCAGACTGGTGTACCTGCATCACAGAGTTGATGTTCACATTAGAACTCGAACCCAGTACCGTTCTCTTCAAACGCCCAAGTGATTGAAATTTAAAATAATTCCAACGTTTCGTCCAGTAAACTTGTCTGAACTTCTTCAGGGTAATAATCGAGATCACCAAAGAAATATATATGGCGTTTACCAATCAAATCACATCTATACTGTGCTAATCCATTTATTTTCACATCGAGAACTTCCCAAATAATTCACATTGAACTGACTCATGTTATTTTATTTACTAAAGTGAATATCCAAATATGACTGCATAATCACAGTGTAGATTTGATTTGATCTAATTGTTAAACGCCATATATATTCGTTTGATAATCTTGATTTCGATTACTGCCCTGAAGTAGTCCAAACACGTTTGGATTATTTCAAATGTATATTTTTCACATACCATGACTTCTCTGTTTGACACCCAATTATTTTGATCAAACTATTCATTCTAATCTTGACAAATATTTGTATAAAATAAGCTTATTTACAAATGCTCTGGTGCGCTCGATAGTGTGGAGAGCCAACTCTTCCCCTCGAAGTGCTCTCATATGGTCACGTGCATACAACCACTGACAGGGAAGATCTACTCCCTACCTTCTCGCGGCATTACTGGTGTTTACGAAACTAAGACAACGAAAGGCGAAATATCTGGCGCTTTGACCTGGTTAGTGAATATGGAGGATCCAACTAGAGAAGTCGGAACACCCTGATTGCAAACCGGTAGTGCATATGGGCTTTAGGATCCCAAGGAAAAAAATGGCGTATGAACCAATTATTGGTCACCGGCTACTATTGGACTGCATCTCCTTATGTTGTTTCACTGCCTTTTGAATTAAACGTCTAAGTCAAAAGTTCCAGGAGTAGCTCTCTAAGAAAACCACCTACTTGGGTTTGGACACTAAGACAGTATTCACACCCTTACACAAATCGAATGATTTATGTAGTGCATATCTATGTGGTACTTCCTTGTTACTAATGATCAATTTCGAAGTTAAATTAAAGATTTTTAAAGGTTTTACAATATGCTACTAAAACGAAACAAAACTGTTTTTTACATTTGAAAGGTTTTAAAAGATAACACATGGCAAAGATTTTTTCTAATGTTATCCGCTAAAGTAATTGGTATTGAATTAGGTGATTTAATAGCTGCTTTATTAATGCCTATATGTATTGGATTCTGTCAAGAGTTTAGACAGAATTTTTATGGATTATTAAAATTTAATACACCTAAGCTATTTAAAACTACCCTGTTATCATTATATCCAAGACAATCAAGATCAAGAATTATTACACCGACTAATTCAAACTTACCAAATGATTCTATACAAAATGTACATGGGAAAATGAGAAAAAAGCCACCTTCACATCAACATCCACCTTCTACTCCTCACCATCATCATCATCAGCAGCAGCAGCACCATGATGACACTGGAATACTTTCAAACAATATCATGATAGTGGCTCTCATTTAATAAATCAGTTAGAAAATCATAACAAGAATATAAATGATCTATCAGAAGATTCAACTAATGAAAGATACATATCAAATTGTCATTTTCATAAGTTACATAATGAAGAAACTAATACAGAAATTCAAAATGAAACCGATATAGAAACAACATATGATAATACAAATCATTATCATCATGATTATGATCATGATCATTGTGATCATCATTTACATCAACATGATTTGAATTCATCACTGAAACAACATAGAACAAATCTGCATAGTAACAAACAAAATTCACTTTATACGAAACCTGTCAAATATGAATATCATAAACAATCTAATATAAATTTACATGATTCAATGCCTAATTCATTATTTTGTTCATATAATAAATTATCAACACAATATTGTAATCATTCAAAGTCAAACTCTTTGACGAATCTTTATTATGATGGAATGGATTGTGATCAAGTTTATATGAATAAAGTAAAACCATTATTGGAACATAGATCTTATGTTTGAATTCAATGCAGTATGATTATAATAATAATCATAATAATGGAACATTTTAATGATAACCTTGAATCTCTTTTGTTTAAATACATTGCTTTGTCAATTATTTCAAAAAATTGTGTTTTGAATTACTTGTGAATGAAAACAATACGCATGAGATGCACGTATACCAATAAGAGATTGATCAATTGCAGCTTTGAATATCAATGGGAAGATTCAACTAAAACAATACATAGTGAATTTTAAATTCTCAAGTGGATTTCTGGATTCATTAACTAAGTGGATAACGTGATAGTGTTTGAAGCCAATGGTGCTGGATTCGAGTCTTGGAGTGAACATCAACTCTGAGAGATGCAGGTACATCCAGTTGACGAGTTCTAAATGGGATGAAACGTGCACCAAACTGGATTCCACTGTTAGCCACTATCTATCTTTACTTATGGTGTTATTCTAGTTTATATATTTTTTTTAAAACTATGAGTATTTTCTTCAAGTATTTAATTGGAATAATATTTAAAAGTTTTGCAGAGTCAGTAAACAATACTACTTAAACATTTAAGTAGTTAAGGAGTGAAATCACTATCAGCTATATGTATTAGTAGTAGTAGTAGTATTAGTAGTAGTAGTAGTAGTAGTGGTAGTAGTAGTAGTAGTACTAGTAGTAGTAGTAGTAGTGGTAGTAGTAGTAGTAGTAGTAGTAGTAGTGGTAGTAGTAGTAGTAGTAGTGGTAGTAGTAGTAGTAGTATTAGTAGTAGTAGTGGTAGTAGTAGTAGTAGTAGTAGTAGTAGTAGTAGTAGTAGTAGTGGTAGTAGTGGTAGTAGTAGTAGTAGTAGTAGTAGTAGTAGTAGTAGTAGTGGTAGTAGTAGTAGTAGTAGTAGTAGTAGTGGTAGTAGTAGTAGTAGTAGTAGTAGTAGTAGTAGTAGTAGTAGTAGTAGTAGCCGTAGGAGTAGTCGTAGTAGTAGTAGTAGTAGTGGTAGTAGTAGTAGTAGTAGTAGTAGTAGTAGTAGTAGTAGTAGTAGTAGTAGTAGTAGTAGTAGTAGTAGTAGTAGTAGCCGTAGGAGTAGTCGTAGTAGTAGTTAATAATTAATTAGTTAACCTTGAAAGTAACGATATCTCATGTCATGACAAAAACCTGGGAAAATGACACAATCTTGATAAAAGACATTGGTATGCATGCTGTGAGAACAATTTAAAACAGGCTATGTATATAGTACTCACTGCGTTCGATCGGATTTCTAATGTAAATACTTTATAAAAACTCAATACAATAATTGAGTTTATTTATCCGAAATATAAAATATCACAGTATACTACCACTACTGATAATTAAAGTATATTTCATTTACCTATAATTACATATATAACGTCTACCTAATATAGAGAGTGTGATAGTTGCTTATCGATGATAATATTTAACACGGTTAGTGGTATAAGCAAAGATGGATAGTGGTTAGCAAAGGAATCCAGTTTGACGCACGTTTAGTTCTATTTGGGACTCGTCAGCTGGATGTTCCTCCCTCCTAGAGATGATGTTCACTCCGGGATACAAGGAAACAATAGCAAGTGGATGGTTAGTGGTATATTGTAGAGATTAACTGAAGTTGGAAATGATTATCTTATGATTTTTCACTTAAAAACTCCATCGTAGCATGTTTAAAGCAAGATAGAGAGATTTTAAGCTCTATTTAAGGTGGAATATTGTTTGTAAGTGTACTGCAGTAACATTTCAAACTGGATTGAGAAAACCATTCAGTAAACCTTGATGTTAAATGGTACTCCACCTATTCGCGTAATAGTACTTGTCAATAATACTTACGAACATGTCGATAGTTGGCAATTATTTATTTTAAAGCTAAACTAGTTTCATTCAAAGTTGATATTCACTCTAAAACTCAAACCCATTAATGATCGTTCTGAAAGCCTCATCGCCTTCTTCAATGAACTACTAAATCCACACAGTCAATCACTTGTGTAAACAGTACAAATTTTAATTCAGTTTGAAGTAGATTGGATTATCTTAATAACAGGATAAGATTACTGAAAAGTATCACAAGTATCTTGTATGAATATACTTGCTAAATTTTGTTTGATTAATTTCAACAGTTAAGATCATGATTCAATTGAAGCTAGAACACCAGGGAAAACCAGGTGGTACTAGACGACCGTTTCGTCCTATTGTGGGACTCAGCAGTGCGCATCCACGACCCCGACTCGCGGGATTCAAACCCAGGATCTATCAGTCTCGCGCCAGGCGCTTAACCAACTAAATCACTGAGCCGGCATTCAGTGGTGTTAATGTCTAACTTCAACTAATCCATGAAAGTGAGCGACACATCCACCATTGTCATCAGTGAGTTACTATCTCATAACTGACCCGGTCTGATTAAACAAAACATAATCATATTTTCCAGAATCAATTGGATTTCATTTTTCCTCCTCTATGAAAATGTAGAATAAGACTGTTGAGTGAAATGTTGTTGTCTGGTCAGTGTTTTGGATGGTTTTTAAATAGATTTTAAAGTTGAATGTTTTGTTGCATGGAATTGAAGGATTGATAGAATACGATTCCTATTTAAAGACAGGTTTCATCATGAACTAATATGAATAAGTACTGAGTAGCTACTAAGACTTTGCAGACTACCGACACTTTGGACAGTATACGATATTGAAATGAGGATGGTCAAGTCTAGCTGAGAGCACTGCACTTTTGAACTCAATCAATCAGAATACACTAATGTATTGGTCTGAATTTAGACATTTTACAAAATAGTGAGAGAATCATTTATTGCCATCTGTGTTACCATCATATTCACTTATCTATGTCTTACAATCTAAATTAATATTATTGATTGTCATTCAGTTAACTTGAAGCAACTCAAACTTATGAAATGTTCGATAAGTTAACTTATTCAGTATCTAACGTATTCAACCAGTATAAGCGGTAATTAGTTTAACATAAACACATTTAGATAAATCGCACACATAAAACTTTATTTTATAATGTAAATCTACTATTTCACTTGGTTTCATTATGTTATCGTATCGGTATATTGTTGATGACTGATGTTTTTTTTTTTTATTAAAAGCTAGAGCTCACTTACCTACGTTCATGTGATTAGTAAGCACCATGTGGTCCTATTATGTATACGAATGATTTGGTTTCTCTAAAATTCCGAATAAATCTAATTTCTTTGTGTCAACCTGTCAAAAACTTGTCTATCGTATCTTTATATTGACTGTCCATCATTAATTTAAAATTAACCTGATGGAATACGTTTGATTTTACTGTGGTCTAGATTGGCAAATGAATTTTCAAGCGAAGATGGATAGTGGCTGGTAGTGAGTTTCAGTGTATGTTCACTCTGGGACTCGAACCCAGTATATTTCGGTTCAAATGTCACAGCACCATCCACTTAGTTACTGAGTCCAGATAGCTACTGGCTTGTGTAATGGGGGGATTTTTAACTTTAATTCGTATATATTAGTTTCTTGGATCTTCTCATTGATGTTCAGGGCTGCAATTGATCATTCTCTTATTGACAAATGTGCACAATGTGAGGACTGCCTCGATATTTCCAGCAATTCACAATGATGGACTTAATAGCTATTTGGATAACTCGATGGCATTTGAAGCAAACAGTACTAGATCCCACGGTAAACATTCAGGCGACGAATCCGAAATAAGACGAAACTCACGTCTTCGATTCCACTATCAGCCATCATTCACCGCTGCTTAAAAATTAGTAGTGACTTACTAAGAACATCGAGACAATCCACACAGGGTGCATATATATCAAGAGAATATTATTTAATCGTTGTCCTAAACATCAATAAGAAGAAAGGAAATATGAGACCGGTTTGCAGTCATTTAAATGAATGTCATACTATTTGTTGTCAAAGCTTACAAAAGTAAATAAAAGTTTCGATATCATTTCCCAAACTGTTTACTTCACATTTATACACACATGAATTCATAATGAAAATTCGTATGTATTAAAATTATCAGACAAAACAATTTACACTGTAGGATGTTTGTGAAAATGGTAGCTGATGTCGATCTAACTTGAGAAATATTAAAAATAGGGAGGTATTTTTAATGATATGGGTTTCTTGAGAAGTGTATAAGCATGACTTCACCAGGGATCATACCCAGAATATTCAGGTCACGCAAAGGGTGCTTAACTTTTAGACTTCTAAACAGATATCTAACTGTTTACAACAATACGCGATATTGCGCAACTGTTGTTTTAATACCATTGTTGGGCAGATGTCTCATACTTAACATTGATTAATTCCTCTGGTTATGGTTGTTCAAGAGACTTGGAGCATGAATAGAGTGACTGATGCTCACTATTCAGGAGGGTGAGACAACTTTCCAGTACTTCCTGATTTTAAATGGTTATCTAACTGTGGTCAGTTAGTAGTATTAATTATAGAAATAAGAATATTCCATTCAGAGCCATTCTTTGAATAAGTCTTTGACATAGACGTTGTTCACAAAATTGTCATTCAAAAGCTTGCACTACATAAATATCAACCTACTGTAAAAACCACCCATTCATGCACTATATATTAATGAGATTTTAAATAGCAACTAAAAATTGGGGGCGAGAGTCTAATTTAGGGACGAGCCAATCAGAAGCGTTTGGCAATTTCAAGGTCACGGAGCCAAGTTCAACACGCGATGCTAACATATGATCGGTTCACAGCGGATTTTAGAGAGGAGTTGATCAATGAGAGGTTACAACAGATGGGACGGCGACTCTAATTTAGGGACGAGCCAATCAGAAGCGTTTGAGCAATTTCAAATATTAGCCAATCAGAAGACAGTTAGTATAAAGTGAAAAAATATTATAAGGAAGTGATGAATTACAGTGGATAATCTTCTTTTACATGATTTAAAAACTTATTAAGGTTTGATAAAGGTTCAGAAGTTCTGAATTCATAATGCATATGGTATAGAAACTCGTTCATAGGGTCAGGTTAGGGTTTAGGGTAAGGGTTAGGGTTAGGGTTGTAGTCACTTAATAAACACCTATTCTCTAAAATCCGTTGTAAACCGATCGTATCTGGGAGGCATTATCGATAAAGAAGAAGGATAGGATGCAGACGTAAATGCGAGGATTAGCAAAGCAAGGGCCACATTCCTACAATTAAACGACATATGGAACTCAAAACTATTGTCAACCAATATCAAAGTCAAAATCTTCAATACGAACGTCAGGACAGTTCTACCGTAAGGAGCTGAAACTTAGAAAACTACCACAACCATCATCAAAAAGAATAAGTATTTATAAGCAATTGTTTACGCAAGTTACTCAATATCCGTTGGCCGGATACCATCAGTAACAGCCTACTGTAAGAGAGGATAAACTAGCATTCGACTAAAGAGGAAATTAGTAAAACATTGGAAGTGAATAGAACAGAGATTGGGGAAATCAACAAACTGCATCATGAGGCATGCACTAATTTGAAATCTTGAAGGGAAACGGAAAAGAGGAAAGCCAAAAAACACGTTATATCGGAAATTGAAAGCAGATATGCAAAGGATGAATAGGAACTGAAAACAACTGGAAAGGATTACTTACGACAGAGTTGGATGGAGAATGAGTGATATTTGTTCATGTTCATGAATTCATTTTATTTCATTAGGCTTTCATCAACTGCTTACAACCTAATTTTTATTACTCATATTGATATACTTATACATAGGAGGGTGATTACAGATGAATATGTATATTATGATGTAGCAACGATTTCAATAGAGTTAATAAGGTCATTAAAAAATTGTTTGTTTCGGATAGATAAAATTTGCGAGGGAGCATTCCAGAACATTAAAAACGAGACTCTAATTTATGGACGACCTTTGAACGAATCTTAAGTAACCTTGAGAAATATTAGCTAATCAGCAAACAGTTAGTATAGAGTAAAAATATATTATACAAAACCAAGGAAATAAAGTGGATACACTTCTTATACGTGGTTCAAAAACTTGTCAAGGCTAGAAAGAGGTTCAAAGGTTCTAAAATTGTAATACATGCAGTAGAGGAAATCATCCATATGGCTCCATAATAGTAGGCTTCTGGAGCCATGATAAAGTCTCAAAAACTCTTTCAACTTCGACCACATAGCTTCAATATTGTTTATGTGCATTCCGGTTGTTGAGTGCACAAAATGCTACTTGTGGATAACGACATGATGCACATAACCAAGCCTATGTAGGAGTCTGTACGCTCTCCAAACACCCGTATATATTGTAGTACCTGGCTGCAGCCAGTGTTACTGGTACTTTTATTATACAGTTCGCGATAATTGTCGTAATTTGCCTTATTTAGGAATTATAGATGGGGTTTTCATCACGAACTGACATCAACTTTAATGCCAGAAATTTATTTAGCCGAATGGATGAAACGCTTTCGTGCCGAAATATGAGACCTATTATCTTATAACTGATTGATTCGTCCACAAATTATAGTCTCGCCGTTTTATTTGTTATAGCCACTCAATTATCACGTTTTGTACAAAATTCCCTGTGAACCGATCGTACGTTAGCATTAAGCACTGAAGTTGGCGCCGTAACCTTGAAATCTCTGAAACGCCTCTGATTGGCGCGTCCATAAATTAGAGTCTCGCCTTAATGGTAATAAAGGAAGATATGAATTGTAATCAGTCATTTATGAATTAAAGAAAACAATGATGTAATTAAATTTCAAAATGAGTTGAAATAATGAATGACGTAATAAATAAAACGAAGTATAATGTTACCAGGGCAAAGGCAGAAGGATACATAGATCTCGTTTTAGACATTTGATTACTATCGCTTCGGTAAATTTGAAAAAAGATTGAAATTTGATTATTATAATAATAATAATTTTTTTTAAATCACTTTGAAAGACTTCAATCTATCGACTTAATATCCTGTATCAAGGAATGTCTTTGAAATGGTACTTCTGAATGATTTTAATCCATTTAACCTTAAATTTTTCAAAACATATTCTTTGAATTGGACATAGGCTCTCTTTTCTATCCTAATAATGTAACTGCCCCCAAATGCCCTGGTACGACCGGGAGTAGAGATAGTCAGCTCTCCCTCTCGAAATGCTCTCACATGGCCAAGCGTATATAGCCTCTGACAGGGAAGTCCTGTTCACTGCCTTCTCATGGCATTACTGTTGTTTACGAAATTGAGAAGACAAAAAGCGAATGTCCGGGGTTTTAACCGGGTTGGTGAACATGAAGAGTCCACCTAGGGGAGTTGGAAAACCCACAATCCAAACCAGTGGTGAACATAAGCTCCAGAATCCTGAAGGAACAAATGGAGTAGGAACCAATCGTTGGTCACCAGCTACCATGGGACTGCATCTCCTTACAATGCCTTGTGGATCAGACCTTCATGTCGAAGGCTCCGTGTGTGGCTCCCTAAGAAAACCTCCTACTTCTGTTTGGGCACCCGAGCAGTATCACAGCCCTCACACATACCAAATGAGATTGTGTGGCGCATATGTATTTTGTGCCTCCTTGTACCAATAGCTATGTGTTAAAATAAACAAATAAATAAACTGCTTTAACTTCATCTTGATGTTCACCTTTATTCTTTGTTCTTACTCTCTTTTAATTCTTTAGTTGTTTTTACAATGTCTTCCTTTTAAGATTATAAATGATTAATGAAATAGGTCTCTATCAGATTACCAATTTTGAATGTTTGTCAAAGCAATGACTTCATTTAAACAATTCTGATTAAATGGAATCTATGTTTTTGGCATAATAATTGAGATCATAAATTAAATGAAGTTAGACTACCATAGAAAACCTGAAAGCATTGGATATCCATTTCACTGGATGACCATCCACAAAACTCCTTCTGATACTAATTATTTTATCATTGTGTATTCTATCTTACATCTATCTCTTGTTAAACTATACCTCTTTTCATTTAGATTTTATATGAGTTAAGTGTTCTTCATTATAAGTAGATACTAATTAAATAAAATTAGTTTAAGGTCAAGTTGATATGATGATAAATTGTGATAGAATTTGTCAAATCCATAATTCTAAATCCATTTTGAATAGTATTATTATACTTTGTTAAAGGTGTCTGATCTATCAATGACTCGCATATACCGATGTGGTGAGTACTATTTATATTGACATAAGTAGTATATAACGCGAGTCAGGAATGTAATGTCTGGCAGCAGAAGATGGGGTAAGATCAAGAAATGAAGAACGGAAATAGAAAGGAATTAGTATAGAAATGCAAGAACAATGAAGACCGAGACAATTATTAAACATTTTGCAAACCAAGTATTATAGTATGGTTTCGCTATTTTACCAAGTAACTCTGTAATTTTGTATCCGAAGGGGTTTTGTGGTGATTGTAGTAACTAAATGAGTTAGTTTGTTTATTAAATATTATTGACTTCTATTCAAAGGATCATTCATAACTACTTCCAGGTAATAAACATACTGAGAGAGAGATTAAATATGATCAAATGTACTATGAGCGTTTTCTTAGCGAGTTAGATTTCTACGGGATGGGGTCACAAACACCATGCCTAGCCCTCCTCCGTGGTTAGGACCGGCAGTAGCCCCAGAGGTTTTCCAGGCTCCAGGCAAAAGGAAAAGAGGAAGACCAAAGAACACACTACGCTGAGAAATGGAGACAGACATGAGAAAAATGAACGAAAATTGGATAGAACTGGAAGGGAATGCCCAGGATAGAATGTGTTGGAAAATGCCGGTCGGCGGCTTATGCTTCATTAGGAGTGACAGGAATAAGTAAGTAAGTAAATGTGATGTGAATGTATATTTCAAATTCAATAGTGAAATCTATAGACAAATCACTGGTATCACGATGGATTCATCCTTAGGTCTCATATTGGCTGATATTTACCTCTCTAAACTAGAAAACAGCCCACTGGCACAACAGATCGACAATTTTTCATTTTACTGCCTATATATAGATGATACGTTTATCCTTTGTAACAATCGTACGGACTTCATAGAAACACTCGAGTGATTCAATACAGTTCACCCGTCCATAAAATTCACATATGACAAGGAAAATAGGGGTAGAACAGCCTTTCTAGATGTTCTACTTACAAGGTGAAAAGACGAGTCACTAAGAAGAAACATAAACAAGAAAACTACTTGGACGGGCTAATATTATCAAACTTTATTATTTTCATTCCTCTGAAATGCAAAAGGAACCTTATTAAGACACTGCATCATAGAATCAAAACCATATGCTCTCTAGATACTGTCGAAAATGAAACAAAGGTATTATACACGACCCTTAAAGGAAATGGATATCCTGAAAAATTAATAAACAAAAACATAAACAATAAAAGAGAGCATAGAAAATGCCCAACTGTGAATAAAAAGCCTCTGTATATATGCTTACAATTCACAGGCGATGCACCTAGTGCGATGCTAAGACTGAAGTTAAGTAGATCAATCCAAAGAACCTTCAGGGCAGGTAAACTACAATTAATGTTTTCCACACGTCCAATAATCACTCCGAGGTTGAAAGATAAATTGCCTAGACTAGCCACCTTTTTCTGTATATGTCAATTCAACTGCTCCTGTGGAGCAAGTTATATTAGTAAATGTTCTAGAAATTTGTACATTCGGGCTCTTGAACACCCCCCAGTGTGGTTGAGCAAAAGTGTAGTCAAAACGGTTAGCAGCTCCATTTTAACCCATTTAATTCAGACGGGACATACAGTCAACATGGAGTAATCTTTCGCAATAATATATCGTGTTAACAGCAATCTACGTAATTCCGTCAGACTAAATATCTTGCAGACGGCTGAAGCAATTGCTATTCGGATCAAAAAGCCAGAGCTTTGCATCCAAAAGAACTATGTTCAACTGCTCCTTTTACCCTGGCCAACTTTGAAACCAACTCGTTAATAATCAATTTTATAATATGGTGACGTAATTTGATTAATGGTTATTTTTATGTCCCAAACTTATCTTACTATTATTATCTTTATCATTGTTATTATTATTACACTTGATAACCTTTTTGAGAAATTTGTTCAGCATTCACCCCTATCTACTATATCTGGTCTAATTCATATTATTCTGCATAGTACGCAATTCCTGATTTGTATTCCACTATTCTCTCTCTCACTTCATGTTGACCATATTTATTCTGATCATTTATCTTACAATTTCATTTTGTTTATAAACTGATTCAATTTAACACTTTATATTAGTCAAAGATGGATAGCGGCTAGTAGTGGAATCCAGTTTGATGCGCATTTCGTCCTAATTGGGACTCGTCAGTTGAATGTACCTGCATATCAGACTTGTTGATGTTCACTCTGGAACTCAGCCCCAGCATTAAAGATTTGATTTTATATAACAAACAATTCTTTATCTATATATTACAATTTTCAAGTGAGGTACTCTGCCTTAAATCTGGCCAACTTTATGGATTAATAATTTGGATTTATTATTGTAGAATCTGATGAGAAATTCATTGAAAAGAATATTCATCATTCATATGAATTAATTAAGTTCTGTGAATGTATAATTTTACAATTTGAAGCATCACTTGGAAGGTAGGTAATCAAGAAGTGAATACAAAAAGTTTATAACTTTAGTATTCTAAGTTTCTCCTCAATAAGGTTATGAAAATAGTTTACCCATATTATCAAGTAGGACATTTAAAGTTGATAGATCTGTAGTGTGGCGTCGAGTCATGGTCGACTATGATTACCACTACAGGAAGACTACGTGCCAGTTAACCAATAAGATGCCCCGTAGGCCAAATATCAGAAGGCAGTTGATGGCTGTAGTCGGGATGTATTTATTGGCGATCTCGTGGTATCGAGAGAATACCGAGATCGTGCTAAAGGAGTACAAGTGTAGTTACTGAGCGTAACCAAATTCGTGCAAGGTCACAGATCTTTGTACATTTACAATTCTTCTTTCAATAACAACTTTTTTTACGTTAGGTATATATCCATTCAAATGGTACGACAAGAATATAGATCAAAAATAAGTATAAGGCGAATCAACATCTTTCAACAATTGACTGTAATGATAATAATAATAGTTAATCCGACAGTAAAGAGTAGAATGTGAGGTTATATAAATTAAAACATTGGGCTGAATACAATAAACTTTCATACCAAGTAGTGCATACATCTGTTGTTTTTTTTAGTACAGCCAACCCCAAGCCAAGTATACTACATGATCTAGCCTAAATGATCCCACTTCATTATAGAATAAAGAATCATTTATCTTGTTTCTCATTCTTTTTCAGTGTTAAACATAGATATATTCTAAATTATGACAAAGTAGCCATAGTATATTAGTGCTGACAACCATTACATTCAAATGCCCCGCTAACTTATTAATTGAAAGCAAATCAATGAAAACTGATACTTCTGTACTAGAATGGGTTGAAACTAATCATTTTTCTATTTCATATATCATAATCACAACTTACCAAAAAGTTTTGAGCTAAGTAGTTGTCCCATCGTGTTGTAGTGACTCACTTTTATTACGAGGACACGACTGGTTTAATGAAAACAATTATTATTATAGCCAACTGTACCAGTGCTTGTTTTAATGTGCTTTTGTTTAACTGTGCTAAAAAGCATCCCTTATTCTTACATTTTGTTTGTGAACTCACGCGAATTCGGTTGCGCTCTGTAACCAAGCTTGTATCCTGGCACGATCTCGGTATCCTTGCGATACCACGAGATCGCCAGCAAATATATCTCGACTTGGTCCATTAACTGCCTTCTGATATTTGGCTTCCGGTAGATTTTATGGAGTCATTTGGCACGTGTTTCTTTGTAGCGGTGTTCATAGTCAATCTCGACTCGACATCACGCTACAGTGTAAACTACAGTTGTTGGGTGAACCAGTCGTATTTCAGGAAGCGCCGCTTGGAATTCGGTGCAAAATTCGTTCAACTATGTGACTAAATAGTTTTCTTGAATTGTAGCTAGTGTCATTTCATGGTAAAAGTCCTAGCATCTAACCCTAATTCCAGTCTTAGTTTCTCATGATAATAATTAATCTTATTTTGAACACAGTATATGGCTGTTTTTTCGTGGTAACCTACAAATTATAGTCTCGTCATCTCTTTCCTCTGTTTTTACAACCAACAGATGAAGACTGAAAGCCGAATACTACTAAAACTGCTAGTGACCAATTTAGGTCTGCTTAAAGTAAAGGAACATACAGCACCACATATTAAACTACTATTGAGAAACTCCAGTCAGTGGAACTGAGCACGACACAATAAGAAGTAAATGGAGGGCAAAGTTTTATGTTCATCAGGTTTATGACGTCTCATCTCAGCGTCGTTAGTTGTAGGCTTGGACAGTTGACAACCTGGCCCAAAAGGCGATAAAACGTGATGACAAGTTGTCACTTACAGTTTGAGCAACAAACTAGTTTAGCCCTCAAACATAGATGTAGTATATCCTCCAAAGGCTAGGAAATTTATCAATACCCACGTTTGCGGCCCTGGCGATGAAGGACCATGATCGAAAGAGAAAGCCAAGGGTGTTTGCATAGCCTGTCTCAGACAAGGATATACATCCAACGAATAAAAGTCAGCAAGGCGTTGTAGAGCTTACGAGGGCCTGAACTAACCTACACAACATTACCAATTATAAGTCTAATCAGTTTGTAATCAGCAACTACTAACACTGTTACTACTTCTATCATCTTCATCTTAATGATTCAATCTCAATGTTGGTGTGATGTGGCATTTTGAACGAAAGCACATATGCCAGGCTTCACATTGCACCGACCAACAACCTGAGGTTTTTTATATTGTTCATGGACAGAAAAAAGTGTAATTATGGAATAGTTAGTAATGTTGTTGTAGCTACTTGACTATGACCGATGTACTGGTTCGAGAACTAGCAGATAAACCCTAGTACCAGCAATCAGAACTCGTGAAAACAAGCCAACTACTCAGAAACACCTGCTGACACGAAAAAAATTAGAGTCCGGTAAACATCATACCAAAAGACTATCGTTCGTTTTCATGCAACTTTACGACCAACCTAGCATTTCACTTCTATGTAAATTTATTCCTTGATCAGTTCGTCACCCAATGATCTCGAAAAATCCATAGGATGCGTAAAGATTACCGACAGACTTCGGGAGGTCATGGTTATATATACTCAGGTGAGATACAAATATCAAAAGTGAAAAGAAAGCAGTTTTGCATATTAGGAAGGGTCATAAAACCGATGTAAATAGACATAGGATGTCTACTTATCGTATTCATATTGAACGAGTCCTGAGTCAATAATAAGTATTAATCCATTAGATGATATGTACAAACGTGAAGTAGCTCAGTTATATGCATCTTCGATTTCATCGCTCGCACCCTACTCAGGTGCGGTTTGTGTAGCGTTTGAAACGGTAAGACAGAAATGGAATTTAGTTGAAAAAGTGTTCAATATTTAATTGATTAACTCAGCATCAAACACTAGTTGAGTGTGGTTAGTCGAACGATAAGTAACCAAAGAATTTACGAGTACTCACCAAGAGATTTGCCCCGACGACAATCTCAACCAACTGGTCGATTCGCACACGATAGTTGTGTAAAGGTAAGACAGAACCTACCTTTGATCTGTTTGTTATTAAATGATTGGTCGCATCAATATGCATATTTAAATAACTTTAGCCAGGTGTACGTTTATTTAGCTAAAAACGTGTTTGCATCTCACTGGGAAAATGACTCCAGTAGCAACTTCAGCCATCTGATCAAATTATACATTATATATACAACTAAAGTTTTACTTGAAGTACAGGTGTTCAATATATTCCTTATTTAGTTCTTTTACACGTCATCATTAACTTCCGCTAAACCTCAAGCGACACAGACCTACGTGACCCACATAAATAATTATCTGGTCTCCTATCAAAAACGTCGTGACTCCTTAATCTAAGGGTATTTTATATTTAGCGCTACCAACAAATGGCCTGTCTATAATTTACGGAGAACTTTTGGGCGATACTAAAGTGAACTTAAACATTTCAGCCACTTACTTGGGTAAAAATAGGTTTACGAATGGCTCTGTGTAATTAAGAGAAGGGTGAAATTTATGGGTAGGAATCAGAGTAAACGTTTTTATCATGAACTGACATAAGCTATAATGTCAGGATGCCATTGAGCCATATATGTGAATGAATTTTACACATAAATTCAACAGCCACTGCGTCGAGTGTGAATCTTTTATCCGTAAATGATAGTCCTCCTCCAGTGAGTTTGTATACGAGCTGCACCACGTCGATCTGAACCCTTTGATTTCCCTTGAAATACTACGAAATCATTATTGTCGTGGGCTGATATGCAAATGGTGTATACAATGTATTGTTTTCATATTTCACAAGTGCAGTGCGTGGTTTTGTTCAATACAGTAACTTGGTTTGCCCTAAACAAGTCATAGTTTATTATGTTTGTGAAATTTTTCACCTCATTATTCGTTCGCTGTTCTCAATATTTTGAACTAAATATTTTTCCACAGACAATGATAAGTTTAGTGACCTACATTGTTTCCAGAGATTTGTAGTGCTCTGGACATCAAACCGCAGTTTAGAAGTATAAGTATGTGCTAATGCTGCGTCGGATTCTATCAAGAATACACATCTCATATCTATATCTAAGACTAGCTATTGAATTTCATATTTCGTCTCACAAACGTCGAGCAAAATATTTCAAACATTTCTCCATTTAAATTGCAGAGTTACCCAAGAGGAAGAGGTTTACTTTTTACTAATAGAGGTAAGGGAATGTCTACTCTGGCCTACTGCGTTCTGTTAAGGAAGGTGAGGTGTTGACATCTTTGCTAACATTTCGCTGTCTAGCTCCAGCATCTCGATATCGTAATATTCTTCATGGTATCGTTGCTGCGACTTGCAGCCTATCGTTGACGTCCAAGTCAGTGAGAATATCTAGAGAAAATATGGCAAACATTTGTTCTTATTATGGTCATCTAGACAGATATGATTGACATAGTGCCAATATCGTTGTACCGGTGGATAATCCAATCACATCTACCGAGATACTCCTATCTTTATGCTCTGGAGCGAGAGATGCTATGGTGTTTGTATGAACTAATGATTCTTTTGCACTTGGAGAATGCCTGATTTCTAATTCTAAATACAATAGGTTCGTCTGTGGTCATTGTAAGATCCATTTTGAAGGTTTTCTGTGTGAAAATCTCTCCATGTATACACTTGTAATTTGTTCCTATTGATTCCTTCAGTTGTAAATTCTGTTAGTTTTTTATTCTATTTGAGACTATAGCGCTAGTATTTTATTATAGTTTTTGTTTTCCTTACGCCTTCACTGAGTTCCCATGTTTCTTCTTGAACTGCATTTGTCTTGTTTCAGTTGATACTTAGTCTTGACGACAGTCACAGTGATTTGTTCTTTCTTTGATTGTGTTACTTGCATTGACTGGAATCGTGCACTTTTTGGTTGTGAATTGAATCATTCTTCCAGAATAAGAAACACTCTGTGTTATAAAACAACCAAATATTATCTTTAGAACTAGTCTATACGTGACCTATCCAGTGTTAGGATAGTCGGAAAAATATACCAATAATTATCGTGTTAAGTCTACGGTGTCCTTGGACCTTAAATGTACATTTCCTATTGGTCGATGTTTATTTCACTTGTTAAATATTTTGTAAATGTTGTTTCCTATTTTATGGTACGATGTGGTATGCTTGATTGGTATATAAACAAAGTATGTTTGAAATATAATGATTCATAACTCAGAGGCTGTGACTTGCGTTCTTGACTCAACTGGCTAGGACAGACTGCGAAGCGGGACCAATCAGGGCACTAGGTCGTCCATACGTGTTTTCCGTGTCCACTGTACTCGATCGATAAATACGCTGCTTATCAAAACCTGCAGTCCGCACCCGTTACAACAATTGGCGACGGGGTAGAGAGAATTTTGAACCCTGTAATTGGACGAGATTCAGTATAATTATTCTGACCAATCAGTATCCAGATTTGTCGTCGGCGTCCTTGGGAGTCATTGGTTGTTAATTGATTACAGTATTTCTCATTACTCTGCTGATTCAGAAAATGACTATCCCTCCGATCAATTGCAGATACTACTAGATCGAGCAGCGTTTCAGAGAGAGCCAGTTGAATGTTTTGGACTATATGCGCACGCGACTGCTAAATCTCCCGTGTTTCGGAGATGTGAAAGAGATTGACGAATTAATTTCTCACCTGCATACTGAACTCGAGAATGACTGCAGGACATATGAAGATGAAAACAAAAGCCTCTATGAATCCCTTATGATCAGTAATGCAAACGAGGCAGTCGCTCATGATCCATCCAGAGATCCAGAATTGTCCAATTCAGAAGTATGCCCTGTTGTGGGTTCAAATCCCACTGTGCCTGAAACATGTGAGGTATCCAGCTTACAAGAAGAACCTCTCGTGCCAGAAAATGTTTCCCGTGCATCAAATGATGGTCAGAAATCTGATATGAATTTCAAAGATGCTGTTTGTTTTAGTGACCTATTATCCAGTGATCGCATTTTGAAGAGGTCTGAAGGATATGTTGCACAAAAATCAAACCTTAATGACGTCATGTCTGGTGTCGCTAATCCTTATCATCTAGTCAGTTTTAGTGAACCCTCTACTCAATGCGCGAAATATGCTTTAAATAGAATCAGACTGATTGTTGCTTGGGTATATGAGGACCCAACGTTATTTCGCGGGGGAGGACGGACGCAGAAAATTTTAAAGTCCAGATATTAACTCCGGATCTTTCAAAAAAGGGGAGGTGTTAGGATAGTCGGAAAAATATACCAATAATTATCGTGTTAAGTCTACGGTGTCCTTGGACCTTAAATGTACATTTCCTATTGGTCGATGTTTATTTCACTTGTTAAATATTTTGTAAATGTTGTTTCCTATTTTATGGTACGATGTGGTATGCTTGATTGGTATATAAACAAAGTATGTTTGAAATATAATGATTCATAACTCAGAGGCTGTGACTTGCGTTCTTGACTCAACTGGCTAGGACAGACTGCGAAGCGGGACCAATCAGGGCACTAGGTCGTCCATACGTGTTTTCCGTGTCCACTGTACTTCGATCGATAAATACGCTGCTTATCAAAACCTGCAGTCACACACACCCGTTACAGCATCCAGAAAGGATAGAGTAGCATTCATTTGTTGCGCTTTGTAATTTCCTTACATTCTTCATCAACTTGTTTGTTTATTTTAATTTAGATTTAGGTACTGACTGAACATTGACCGGTTGGATAACTGGGTGGTAGCATTTTTTAAGGTAATAATGTACATTTATATTTATGATGAAACCTAGGACCGTCATTTACTCAATCAGCTTGTTATGGTTTCAACTCGGCATTTACCAATATATACATTACGTAAACAGTTATTCTTCAATTCAAACCTTAGTTTGGATTCTACAGTCATCTACATGTGCTTTGTTTAAATTGAGCTATCATGGGGATTAATAGTTTGTGTAATAATTCGAATACTTCTAATGACCACATTAACGTCACGATGTAGCTTTCGATGGAACAATTGGACATGCGTCAAAAATTTTATGCTTTTGAGGATTATATGGAAAGGTTCAACATCTGGACTTCTACCAAGGAAAATACGGTGGATGTTAATATTCTGGCTCACTTCCTTACTGATTGTTAAAAACTTGGACATTTTCAGAAAAGCCGACTTCACTTCCTTATGTAACTATCAAGCAAATACTATTAGACACTGCTAGGTCTACAAATTTGGGGCGCGGTGATGAAAAAAATTCTTAAAACGATTCCTTAGGGTGTAGTGACCTACTTTTGTAAAGAGAACGCGACTGGTTTAATGGAAACAATTATTATTATAACCAATTGTACCAGGGAATCTTTTACCGTACTTGTTGGTTCAACTGTACCGAAACACATACATTCTTCTGTTGATTGTGACCTTGCACGAATTCGGTTACTCCCAGTAATCACATTTGTACTCCTTTGGCACGATCTCGGTATTCTCTCGATACCACGAGATCGCCAATAAATACATCCCGACTACAGCCATCAACTGCCTTCTGATATTTGGTCTACGGAGCATCTTATTGGTTAACTGGCACGTAGTCTTCCTGTAGTGGTGATCATAGTCGACCATGACTCGGCGCCACACTACAAAGACATCAAGAGTTCCAACACATTGCTACTTCATCTCAATCCAATGCGTACTTCAGGTTATGCAGATAACAACCCATTCAGGAGTTGCGAAGTTGGTCACCAAGATGGGCACAAGTTTTGTAATTCTTTGTCCTGTTACAAACTTCACTCATGTAATTTATGCGTATTTCGTGATGTGAAATGCTTTAAATGTAGTAAAATTCGACACACATGCAGTCTGTAAAACTACTGTTCATTTCGCTGCATGTAATGATAAACTTTATAATTCCGATTCTGTTAAGTTGAATGTTTCAAATAAATCATACTTTGACCAGACCCATGATATTATTTTACCAGATATTCGTTGTTTTCATGGTTCATGTATTTCTAATGAAATCATTTACAAATATGTGGAAAATATGTCGAGTGCACTAAATCGTGATCTGAAATCTGATGTTATTTTATCAGATGTAGTTTGTTCTAATGATTCACTTATTTCTAGTAAAATCTTAATCAAGTGTGAAGAATGAGTTATAAATGAGTTAGAACCTGATAACAGCCCTTATGGTGTCGCATTAGATGTTATTTGTCCTCACCATGGATTTATCTCTCATGGCATTCTTAATGAATATTATAAATATGTTCTGAATGAGTCGAATTCTAGTCACATTTATGATGTTAATGTATCAAATGTTGGGTATTCTCACAACCAATGTCTGTCGAGTAGAAACCCTAGTCAGTGGTATGAATCCGAGGGTATAGAACGTACTCCCGAAGCATTCGGAGGACCAGTTTTCCGAGATATGAGGTTTGCACGGGTATAAAATTCAGATCAATTCCGAAATTATCCTAATGAGTATGAGGCAGATTCATATTTTCTATTTGACTGCTTTTCAGGTGACTCAAGACTAGATAAATCACAATTGTTAATTACACATAGCAAACCACATTTATCTGATGACTGAAACAATGGCCTTGTGTATTCCAACGTGTGAAGCAAAAGGGATATGTATCATCTTTTTATTTTGTTTAGTCACATGATGAAATAACACAAATTATATACCAGTATGTATCCCCAAATACTCACATATAATGATCGACATATGATATGAGACAATTTAGATTAAGAACGTCAAATTGCTAATGATATTGCGAAATACGGACCCTACACTATGTCATGGGGGAGGGTGATGTTGAAAATTCTATAATTCAAATCTCAGACATCAGTGATTTTGTGAAAAACCGATATATTGATTATATACAATTCCAGGACCCAGGTGAGTCCGTTTCAATTTCAGTTGTTAATTCTAATACTAATGAGTATATTCTAGATCACACATAGTCTACATTCAATACACAGTCTGACGGACATGCTATGACCCTGTGAGAGCGCTCAATTGATTACAGAAACTTAGGTTCCGATTTAGGCTGTGGTGGTTGTGTTTGTATGAACTAATGATTCTTTTGCACTTGAAGAATGCCTGATTTCGAATTCTAAATACAACACTTTTGTTTGTGGTCACCTAGATCTGTGTTGTTTGAATTGTGCTATTTCGTGGATTCCTAGTTTGTATAATAATTCGTATACTTCTAAATATCACAGACAAATGTGCCATGTTTTTTTAATTGTTGAGGCAGTATTAACGGACCTTTTGTACAGGATATTCCTTAATGACCGAATTTTTTAATCCTCAGCCACATGAGCGAATTTGAACCTGATCACAGGCTGTCACAAGCTCTAAATTCCAGCATTCAGCAGTAAGCATAATTGGTCAACCAACATGTATTAATCCTTGCAATTTTTGAGACTACAAAAATCCCATCTTACTGTGAATTAATCAATAAGAGATTCTAATAATACGTGTTATGTTGAAGGAATCCAGTAATCCACTACTGAATTCGAGAGGTGGAACACCAAGCGTAGACTATTTAATCTCAATTTTTCAACTTTCCTAAAATATACTCTAGGATGATCAGTCCTAGATGTAAGTAAAAGGCGAGACATATTCATACCAAGGCCATCTTTGAGCATACGGTGGGCCAGTACCAGATCACCTCGTATTCTGCGGTAAGATGGCGAAACTAGGCTTGGGCATCTCAGCCTGTCTTTATAAGATGGGTCAGAGAGACCCTTTACCACTTTGATTCCACGCCGTTGAACTTATTCTAGCGTACCCGCTTCCTGCTTGAAACGGGGACTTGAATTTTGAACTACAAGTTTTAAACGAGTCTCCACCACAAAACATTCATTCACTCAATAGTAAAGTAACTTACGCGGAACCCAAGGGACCCTGAAACCTCCGACAGTGACAACCTTTCGGTTACTCGCAGTTATGATGTCGTCAATTATTATGGCTCCAAAATTACTAGAGTTCGCCACCTTAGGTAATATAATTTTACTAATTATGTGGTGATATGAATTGTTGCGGTTATTTATTTGAATCACCACACTTTTGTTGAAGATCGCTACCCGCACATCCAATCAAACAGTGAGTTTAGGTCATCCTGTAATCTTATTCTATCTAGAAGATAGTGTATGCGTCTCAGAACGTTTATATCATATACAGAGAGTGAAACAGATGACTTATATACAGTTGGTAAGTAATTTGCTTAAAGTAAAAGAGAAGAAGACCGAAGACCTCACCATGAGCAACTCTGACCTTCATGGAGTCCCCGTTGCCCGTACACATCGTCTTCTATCATTGAGAAAGTCACTTATCCAGCATACGATTTCAAAATGGATCCCAAGACTTTCCAGTTTTAATTTAAGACGCAGGTGTGAGTCAGCCAATGGCTTAACGTAGGTAGATGAAAATTATGTCTATATTTTTCTCAGACCTAATCTTCCATCGCAATGAGCAGGTTTATAGACCATGATAGGCGTTTCCTAAGACCAAGTCGCTGACCGAATAATAGATTGTTATCTTCCACATGGTTTACGATATCCCCTTCAATAATCTTTTCATTAGGTTTGAAAACTGCGCTGGTTAAACTAAGCGGCTATTAGTTACTAATTAAGTCTCCACCTTCCACATTATCAACCAACGTGATCATTGCGTCTTTCCTGTATCTCGACGGTCTAGAGAGACTCCTTGACGTTTATCACAGTATTTCCAAAGGTTCAACAATTAGACCTGTCAACGTTTTCATAATTCTAGAAGGAACGTCGTCAGGATCTCTGAGCTTATCCAACTTTAGATGCTGAAATAGTCGTTAGATAGCTCCTTTTTCAATAAGCACAGAATCCATCGACAAACAGCATTTATTAAAATTGATCATTAGTCACTCACTATCGTTGGTAGAAAACACTTGACAAAACTTTTCTGGTACAGCTTCGACATTGCAACATCAATCCTTGTAAACGTCGACGGATTTTATTGTATCGAAATTCGTGGTATCCCATCACTTTCCTTAGCTCACCTATTTATATAAGAAGCCAACCATTTGAACTATTTTAACGATCTCCAACCGACTTTTTCCAACATCCAAGAAGTTTATTGACCTCTTTGGTTTTCCAAGGTAGGTCTGTGTAGTATTAAGCACGGTTTAAACGGAGATGTAACTGGGCCAAATATGTCATAAATTATAGACCATGTTTCTTTACTTGATGAGCTAGTGTTTACTGACAATATTGTTGTTACAGAACATTCCTGTATGACCGTTATGTTTGCCCTACATATATTTAGGCGAGGTCTAACTTTAAAGCATACTAGGCCAGAAGCCCCATACATCAGTGACAAAACACCGTGATCGCTATTTGCAAATCGTGGGAGAATGGCTAGATATGCACTATCCCCCATCGCATAGGTGGTTGCTAAGTCAAAGGAAGAAGCTCCTTGGTTCGAACCAAAAATTGTGGGTTTCTGTACGTGCTTTACCAAAGTACGTTCCATTACTCTCATTAGAAGTCTACTGTGGCTCTATAGTGGCCATCGCTGCTGTAATAAAGTCTCCCAATACCAGACATCTGTTATTTTTATTCCGTAACTAAATTGGCTCTAAAATAAATTTGCGACTTTCAAAAATAGGCTCACAGATAGTGCCGTCACAACTTCCACTATCATGAGGTTTATTTTATCACTTGTATATGTAGGGACCCACCTTTCCTTCATCTAAGCCCAAGACTTCTCAGGCAGTTGCATCCTGATAATTCTAGGATGACTTCAGGGTGATGAACTAACCGAGTATCGCTCAAGGCTACGATAGGTAGCTATAATTTGCACACTAGTACTCCTAGTTCATAGAACTTATTTTCCAGACTGCGAGTACTTGTATATAAACCTCCTAAAGTGAATAACCTACACATACAGGCCTTGGTAGACTTGATTCCAAGACTATACCACTCCAAAGTCCATTACCTGGAGGATTTCTTAAAAAGTTTACTGACGGCTTTCTTTTTTACACAACGCCTCGTTCCTTTTCATCCAATATTCTAAGGATATGTCAGGTCTCATGCAAATTTTGAAGTTATTGTGACTTCGGGCCGTGGTTAACAAGCATTCGTTATTTATCCCACCCTAGGACTACGCTAAGAGGATAATATGGTTGAGTTTCAACATTTCCTTCGGTCCCCTTACCTATTCCTATCGATTCATTGATTTGAACTCCCGTGGAGTTATCTGGTAAGATACTACGAACCAGTGCTCCTACCTTTTCTAAATCATGAACGTGTCTGGTTTCTGAATCAGAGTCGTCAGATTCAAGTAAATTACTTACAGTCATACTCGATTAAGTCTAGCATCACTTTAAAACTCTGGTGGTGTATCTCGAACCCCAAAATCGGAGCCTACCGAAGACTTGTCGACCAAATGATTGGTGTTTATGGCCACTTCTTTCTATTATTTTTTTCCACTCTGCCATTCATTTCCCGTCACTTAGGACAGCCACACAGGGACGACTTGAGACGGTATGGGTTTTGTCCTTGTCTTCAAGCGCTGCTTTGGAATCGTAACCACCAATATCCAGTGGTACTTTACTATTTATCTGCTTTAAAGGGGATTTTTACCTTCCATGTTCCATAGTCGGGTGATTGACTCGTCCTGTGATAGTGAATACTGCTTTGACACAAAACGCGTGGTCGCTGCTACTTAGCTGTATGATGACATGTATCTGCAGAAGTAGTTACATTGGTAAAACAGGAAGAGGAGCCTACATCAGATTAGAAGAATGTATTCCGAAACGTTTCAAGTCAAATGGATTAAAAGCGTTCAGAGGCGCCATCTCGAGACGTTACCTTGATACAGAGTGCACTGAAGGCTTTCAAAGTGACCGATTCATAGTTGAACCTCTATATCCAGAAATTTGCCGGAGCAATAACGATCGAACATCTAAAACCAGATGTGTCTAAAAAGGAGCATCAATAAATCATTTTTCGCCCTAATAACATTACATTCTTTTTACTCCATCATTCATTATTTCAACTCTTTGTCACACTTCCTAACTTACTACATTCTCTCATATGGAGCCTCTGACTTCGTTTCACTCGAACAAGAGATAATATGAATTTAATCTAACTTATTATACGGTGGACAGGTCTATGCGATTTATGCCAAGCCATTAAAACACAGTATTAGGCTACAGCTACTTTCTCTACAGTACCTAGTGTAATCTAAAGTGAACTGGTCAATCGAAAGTCACTTTTATACTTTTGCCCATCGACTTCCGTGACCGTTTATCTGAGACTAATATGCCATAACACTTCGAGCCTTTGACGATTCTATGAAGACCTTCACACGAAATAACTTCGCAGTCAACCTTACCTGTAAGTGATTCACCTACTTGAGGGACTCCGTTTTTCACGTCCATCATCAGGGACTTCTCAGTTGAATTCGTACTACCATTCCCGTAGTCGTCCTTGCAATAATCACATGGGTTTTACTATTTGTAAGCGAATTTTTACTTCTGCTTTCAGCAACTTGAATGACGTTTCGAATCAGCAATACTGGCTTAAACACCAAAACATTCAGAGGCACTAAGATCTAGGATAGGGAGGTTCTTAAATGCACCGTGTTAATTGGGTAGATATCGTATGGTAGGATTCGCTACAATTATCACATGGCATTCCAACCGTACTAAGGAACAAATTCCACCGCTCACACACATGAGCAAAGTCGATCGCTAGAAGTTTTCAAAAAAGTTCATCCTGTGGAAAAACTGCATGAAGTTTAACACAATGACAGAAACGATCAATTAAATATCTAGGCATTTTCAAAAGCAACGTAAAATATCTCTAAAAGTTTCAACTTTAAACGAAACAATCCCAGGAAAAGATAGGAAGATATGCACGGAAGAGCTAATACACGAATTCAAAAATCACAGCTTTTTTAAAACTGATTTTATGTTCTCTGATGACCGATTTAATATTCTTAACTTCGTTATTGCTTGTTATTTTTTGATCAGTCGCTACTATATTCTTTAGATTGTTTATTCAGCCTGTCAAACTGAAGCAAAGCTTCGGTGAATGAATAACCAAACTCGAACTTTTCTCCGCCAAATCAAACAGGTAAATAAGATCCTTGGTATGTTTTTTTTCCTTTGCAGTTCCAAACTTTCATTACTCCGTCCTCATTCATTCCTACACATAAGAGAAGTATTCATTGGGCAATTGAAGCTTCTAATATACAGAAATATCTTTTCTTTTTGCACGCTCAATACTAAATAGGCCATGACCACGCTGCAGAACTACGAAATCGAACAGTGTAGGGGTTCAATTGATCCGTTATTTGTTCATGCTATTTTGGTTACATTGCGCTCGGACGCAAGGATTTGATTTACTTGTAAGTCCCGCGGGTTTTACTGGTCTCAAGCTATAAGGTATGGCATGATAAAATGAACTTTTGTATTTCAACTTTTAAGTCCTGTGTAATCTTTTCATTAGTTCAATAGAACCATCTTACCTGTTACTAGCTATTTATACCTCATCAATTGTTACTCTAACGCTACAAAGCTAAACGTTGGTTCTGAATTAAGCTGAAAATAATGGAAATAGGTGGTTTTAAAGTGCAAAACGACTATGGTATATCAGGTCTTGAAAAGCAATATATAGGCAGATAATATGTGTAACATGGATGTCAAATGTAAATGGAAAAGTGGTAGTGTTTAGTAAAACGATAATGACTTGTTATGCAAACACACTGTTTAGTCTACAAGTTACCTGGTAGATGAACTTCGTTCATTTCCCACGGTTCAAAAGTCTAAAGACCGTTGAGCTATGTTACAAAACGATGGAGAGGTTATGTAATGGTATTTCAGATAGCGGAGTCGAAGTACCTTAAATGCTTTGAAAGTATGTCACGTAAAAGTGATGCTATCAGTTACTAGTTTTGGTATGACCCGAGTTTGGGTTTCTGACCGATTTCGAGTTAACCATAATCTTTATGATTGTGAAAACACGATAAATTAAATATTTAAGAGACAAAGTAAATAGTTAGTTAGTAACAAAATGAGTTGAAAAAATTCAAACGTTCAGAATTTGTTGGCGTATCGAAATTCTGGTTCAGATCTAGTATATAGCAGAAATAGCTCCGAGTTTTTGAACTTAGGACATAAGTATTTAGAACACCAATAAGAACTCGAACTATATACTAAATCAAGCGACTTGTGTGACGCATATGTATTCGGTGCCCCTTTGTACCAATATTTATATGTTCAAATGAATAAGTAAACTAAATCGCAGGGATCATTTTGAATATCCTTTGTTTCTATTATATCTGTTTCAACCAAGCTGTCCCATGCCGGTAATTCACCAGGATTTGGTGGTGTTAGAAATGTGAATTGCCTAAAACCACGCTTCACGACCTAAAACGAACAGATTCCTCGATCACGTCCTAACTGGCAATTCACTGAAGTACAGTGGACGCCATGTCAAGATCTCTACATTCGGCGAGTATAGTTATTCGTCGTATAATGAAGAGACGGTTTCAGGTCTTCCTCAGCTTTCATTGCAATATGTTTAGCCAGTTGACCTCTTTGTAACAGGCTTTGGATTCCTTAGTTTACCAGAATCAGTAGTGACAAAATAGCAGAAATAACGAGACGGAAACATAAAACCATTAAGTCTATAGATCAGGTTTTTTTAAAGAGAAAAAACTGAGGGACACCAGTGAGTGAAATTGCAGATTCCCACATCCGTTTATTTCTTTTTCAGCTCGGTACGGTGACAGGAATACTGTTATCTGTCGGGCAATTGCTGCTGTATGTTGACTAACTGATAAATAAATCCTAGTTTACAGTTCATCACTGTTCATTCAATGAATTTTTAGATTGTCCAAAGTGAGTATATTCAATTGGCTAGGTATCCTACATAAAGTGTAAAACATTAGCAACAGTAGAAAAGTGCACTTCTAGACTTCTAGAGTAGGTGCTAATTTCTCGAAACTATCTGGAGCCGTCTAGTTTTATTTAAATCAATTGGTGACTAAGTAGTTTATTTGAATTGGTTGTTTAGATCTCTCCATAAATGTTTACGACTTTAATTGTTTAGAATTTTTCTGGCATATGTGCATTCTGCAAAGACTGCCTCATAATTACCACAAGCATTTTTTATGTAATGATGGATAGTAACTAACAGTGGAATTCAGGACACGCGTTTGATCCTATTTGGAACTCGCCATTTAGATGTACCAGCATCCCAGAGTTCACTTGCAGTCCTAAATATCAGTTGCAAAATTCAAACAACCGACACAAACAAATTAGACTTCATCCCATTACATGAGTCAATGGCTATCTGGACTCAGTAGCTGAGTGGATACCGCAGTGTCATTTGGAGCGACAGGTACTGGGTTCGAGTCCCGGGTGAACAACTGTGGAATGCAAGTACGTCCAGGTGACGAGTCCCTAATAGGATGAAACGCGCGTCCTGACTTCCACTACTAGCCACCACCCATCTCTGTCTAGAGTGATGACTAGGTAGTTATCAGGTTTACTCTTCAACTGTTGTTTCTACTATGGATAGGGATTTTTTTATCTGTAATGAGGGACATTCGAAGATTATTAGATTAATAGGTACAGGGCTAATCGACAGATGATACACAATAGTACAACGTGCCAAAGTGATAACCTCACGATTCAGAAGCATTGGCTTAAGTTCCCAATGAACTGACACCAGAAGACAAAACAGATACGCAGTGTAGTAGGTTTCTTCCGATGAAGTAACATGTTTATACATAAAATCTTAATAAAAAGATGATTGTGACTATGTATCACATAGTTGGAGGATATCGACTTTGTGGGTCTGTTCATCTGCAATAAATTAAGACCTAACTATTGGGACTAACTTTTGTCTCGACATATGTAGTCGGAATAAACCATTTGGTTATAGTCACGTAATAAACTTGCCGGCTATTTTGTTGCACAGTTACGAAGAAGTAACAAGTACAATAAGCATACCACAAATGTAGTTTTATATTTAAGTGAAACAAACTGATACTAATATATCTGTAATTTCTGTTTATACACTTATTAATTGTAGTCCGGAGAATGTCAAAAATGAACTTTACCTAAAGCTTCTATTATTATAAAAGGTCAAGTGTTTTATACTGAGTGTTCCTTAGTGCTAAGTGGCTGTGGTGTCCAAGACGGCTGAGCCTTTTGGAATGACTTTGAAGGTATTTGCTATAACTCAAAAAACCATTTACATATCTTTGTGCTTTGATGTAGACTTCATTCTTTGTTCTGAACTTTAAGCCATTGAATTTCAAACTCAAACCTTTGTAGGCTTAGGCGGTTTGGGCGCCCAGGCAGTATTTCAGCCCTCATACAAATCTAATGACAAAGTGTGGCGCATATATATTTTGTGCTTCCTTGTACCAATGTTTGTGTGTTTAAATAAAATAAATAGTCGGTTAGTATCACTAGTCACCATCTATAAATTAAATACATTACACACGGACCCATACGTAGCTACTTAGTGACAAAACACTCAGCTTTTATAACTGTTCATTCGTAATGTTTAAAAATGTAATCTTATTTTATAAATTTCTGTATTGTTTTTTATTGTTTTAAATAATAGTTGCATACTTACATTCTATCTCTATTTGCTTCAACAGGTTTTATTTACACGTTCTGCATGATTCAGAAAATGAGTTATTTATTCTTCTTATTTTTGTCTGGTTGGATATAATTTCCTGTTTTCCAATGTATTAGCTACTCATTCTCATGCCTACTCCACATTTATCAAGAGCAACATCAGGACCGTCTTCTGGCTATGCCGTAGGTGATGAGATTTGTGATACTTCATGTCCAATTGATTGGGATACAAATGTAGTAAATTTTATATCAACTTGCTTGCATCCTGGTCTAGTTCGACGAACTTCATCTAGTGCAACGTATGGCTTTGATAAGCCAAATCATTTTAGACGTCAGCATCGCCGAAATCTATCTACAGCTACAACAGTTGGATTCGGTCGTTATCCTGATAATCAAATTACAAGTGGTCGAGTTCCATATGCTAATGTTTTCAATCATCCAAATGATTATCAAGCCCCTCCACCATATTATTCGAAACGTATTTTAGGTCATGCTCGCAATATCAGCGATCCTACATCTGGTTGGGATTTCCGTATTGTCACAAAACCTCTTATTCTTGACCAGTTAACTGAAAGACCATCTTATAATTGGGATGGTTCTGCCGAACAAAATCTTGTGGTGTCAGGTGAATATAAGATTCCGGATACTTCATTCATTCCTGAAAATAAACCCGAAGCTCATCCTTGTCTAACACCTCCACGTTCATCTAATGATATTACATTAGAAAATTCGTTTATATGTACGCGTGATGCAGAAACTCATGAGACAACTACAACTGCAAAAGATGATGATACTTCTTGTTTATGCCCTTGTCTACAAACCTGTGCTAATCCACGTGTTGTATTAATCGGATTATGTTTAACCATGTTTATGCAAACTATGGTTGTATCTGGTCTGATGAGTAGTATGTTTACTACATTGGAAAGAAGATTTAATTTAACTAGTCGACAAATTGGCTCTATGATAAGTTGTTATGAAGTAGCCGGTGTCATAACCACAGTGATTGTTAGCTTTATTAGCGGTCAGAAACATAATCGATTACGTGTTATTGGTTTGGCGACATTGATCCTGGCTCTTGGATTTGGATTATTTGCATTGCCTCACTTTTTAGCTGGTCCCTACAGACCGAACTTACCAACTACTCCTGATGGTAATACTGGTACTAGTATTAGTACTGAAGATATCATCCATTCCTCTCTGTCGTCTTTTCCTCTTAATCAAGACTTAGAAAATGCAATTCAGTTGGATGGACCACTATGTGTCGATCAATCGCGCAATGCCTTTCCTAAGAATGTTATTTCCAATTCACTTAATAATCAAACTAGTGTCGGTGACACAATTATTCGTGCTGCCCCACTCACTGCTGCTGATAATTTTAATAATAATAATGATATTAATGAATCATCAAGTACGGATTTATGGGAAGTAGTGACATTGTTCAGTCTGTTCTCTTTCCAACTTTTTGTTTTGCAATGCTGCTAGCCGGGATCGGGGCTAGTCCTTTGTATGTCTTAGCTCCAACTTACTTATGGGATAACTTAACAGATAGACAATATCCAATATATGCAGGTATGCAGTGTATTCTTTTATTTTGTATCAATTTATATATTTAAGTGAAAAATCTACGATTTACTTATATATCAATCTAGATTTCACTCAGTTTGCGAGTAGTATTGGTGAATAATTCCTATAATTGTTAGGTCGTAGTTTCAAACTTCATTTTGGATACCTTGGTTTGAAAACCAGTTGTCATCACTAGTTTGTCACATGAAAAGTATGGCGTGTAATAGACTTCACGAATATGTACTTTGTTACTAAGTTGCATTACTTTTCTGTTAGCTGACAAGGATAAAATCTCATTTCATCAAAACTGGTTTTATATCATTTTATATGTTGATCATTCCCCGAATTAGGTACATACTCATCAGAGTTGACTTTCATTATTTAATGTCAATCATTGTAACAACTATCACAGTAAAGGATAAACATCTTTCCAATACAGATCGATCGTTCTCTAGAATACGATCCAGTATTTGAGATAGCGAAGCTGATTTTATATCAAGTTCGAAATTGCTGACTTAGGTATAGTGTTGTCAAAATGGTCCACAAAATGAATTTGTTCTCTGCTTTATAGTTTCTTTTAGTTCTTCATAATATATTGGAGTATAACTATAAACATTTTCAGACCAGGTATATATATACATACAATAAACAGTACGTTATACTATGTTGTTACAATGAATATATATGCTTATTTCGACAATGCTTGAAAACACTTTATATTTACACTGCTATCTGTACACATATATTATCATACACACTAGTAAAATATGCCAACCTAGATCAGATTCATTCATTGCCATACCACTTTGATAAATACATAGTCGTGGTTGTTGTCATCTTTCAACTCGTGTTAACCATAAAAATATTCTACCAATTTATGATAATGATACTGATAATACTACTAATAATAATAATAAGTGAAAATATAGATTTCCGTTTATTATTTTTGTAATTTAATTCAAAGGAGAATGACAGTTAGCTAGATCTTTAATAATAATTCATCTTTGTATATGTAAATTCTTTCTGGAGTTTAAACAGATATATATCACTTGTATATTCAATTAACCATAAAGTCCAATCAAATAATTACTTGCTTGATAATGACGGATAACTAGTGTTTAATTTTGTAAAGTAATGGTAAATAAAAGTCAAATAGAGGTGGAAATTATCACTTGTAAGATTCTAAATCTGACATTAATGTGATTTTCATAAGATTTGATGCGAACTCATGTATACAAACCGAGCAATGTAGAGCATCACTCTTACCTCTTACTAATATACTAAAACGAATGTATGAAAACGTGGGAAGAACTAATTTTACACTAGTTAAAATTCCTTAGATAAATTTCACTGTTAGGAAGAAGAGTAGAAATAGTCAGCCTATGAAATAATATTGTAATATAAAGTATAGTTGTTTTAATATATATCGAAACGTCTTAACTTACTTACTTTCGCCTGTTACTCCTAATGGAGCATAGGTCACCGACCAGCATTCTCCAACCCACTCTGTCCTGAGCCTTCTTTTCTAGTTCCATTCAATTCTTGTTCATTTTTCTCATGTCTATCTCCATTTCCCAGCGTAATGTGTTCTTTGGTCTTCCTCTTTTCCTTAACTGCTTGGGCTGAAATTATAGAGATCATGTAACTGTGAATAACTTGAAATACTTGAATATAATTTAAAATGAAAGTCATATGATTAAGTGGTGGAAACTTTCTGAATAAACATTATATGAATAATTTTCACTTTGATTACATCATCTGTCATTTGTTCTTTTGTATTACTATGCTTTTTATGTTGATTCATTTACTTACCAAGTTTCCGCTTAAAATAAACAAAATGGGATGATGAAATATGTAAGATTTAGCATTATAAGGTTAATAAAATCATATTCAAATTAATCAAATTCCATTATATCATTTAGAATCATTTGAAATTCTCACCGACATCAAATCTCGAATAATTGACCTCCTATCCTACATTGATTTAAGTAATCTAATCAATTATAACAACAATAAAAAATAGTGATGAAGTCAAAACTAAATCTTTATTACGGAATGATATTTTGTTTGTGTGTTTATGTTTCATGTCAAAATGTATCTACCACTGCTAGAAAAACTATCAAGGTTCATAGTCAAGTTTTTCATATTCATCAACATTATGTGTGAATTGTACATCTTGTCCATGGCTATTTGAACGGAGATATTTACTATAGGTGTCATTACCAAGGTTTGATTTGATAATTTCGAATAAATTGAGCATTGGGTTGATTGTTATAAATAAAAATAATATATTTGTAATATCCCAATGAGTAGAAAATTGGATTTTTCTGACGTTTCGTGGCTTAGTGTAAGTCACTTCTTCAGAGAATAAATAACCAAATTAAATTAATCCAAGTTTAAATAGTACAACATTGAGTAATAGTTTCAGTGATTTATTTCAACTCTATCAAAATTATTTTATTTTGTATTTCTATGTATTCCCTCTAGTTCTGACAATTCATATTATTTTCAATACCTAATGTATAATAAATGGTCCACTAGGGTGCTTGGTACCTGTGTGGTTGCTCCACAGGATTGAGCTGTACTATTCAGATTGTGTAACGTTAAAGCCTATACGGTGTCTGGTTCCCCTGCTAAACGAGGTTGAGCTGTACTGTTTGGGTTGTCACATGAAAGTCCGGATGGTGTCTGGTTCTCTTGAAAACCAATGTAAAATTACCCTGGCCCACAAACGTATATTATGTGACTGTGAATGTATAATAAATGTTTAAAGATCCCCATCATATTAAAAGACTAGTATTTTAGTACTAGTCTTTTAGTATAATAAATGGTTTCAGTAATTTCTATATTGTCGTCTATTAAACTTACACAATCGTATTTATAGTTATTCAACATATATACATTAGTGTATTGTTGTAAAATAGATAGGTGTCGTATTGATAACAATGTGTTTGAAGGTCTTTACTAACATCTTAACACAGTACGCGTGATTTTGAGTCTTCTAGACTAATGGTCATAATGCTGAGAATTCTACGTTGTACTAAATATATAGTATTGAATAAAGCCATTAGAAATCACAATGATAATAATTTGGTCAGTGGAATTCAATTTTCACTTAAGAGTTAGATAATCATCACATTAGTCACTACTCAGTGATTAATCAGTTATAAATATCTCAGTTCTACAAGCGGTCATTTGCTACCTAAGTAGCTCAAGGGTAATATCTTAGACTGTGAAGATGGCGACACTGGATCGAATCCACCAGGGAACATTCGTTCCCTCAAAATTTACAGGTACATCTTAATGACGAGTGCTAAATAGCACAAAACTTAGGTCCATGATATCCTGTCGACTACCTTCAACCACCATCTCCATTTCTCGACACAGTACATGTGATGTCAATTCACCTAGACTAGTGGTCACATTGCAATTTGGTTAACAGAGTTCGATCTGCACTAAGAAGAACTTCAAACATATGACATTGGTCACTACCCATTGATCAATCAATGGTACATACAATTATTTATTTATTTAATAGATTTTTTTTCATCTGTCCATATCAAGAGTGATTGCATATGTACATAATGAGAAACGGTTTATCATAATATTTTATGTTGGGTTGCAGGTATACTGTTAAAGTGATTTGAACATGAAACAAAATAATCTTTCAATGCTCTCTAGTTTTCAATCAACATCAATTCGTATTGAAAACACTATGTTTATAAAAATGAACTGCTGCTATTCTTATCTTTCCTAATTCTTATCTTTAGTGAATTCTCAGTTCTTATTTAATATTCAATTAAAATGGAATTCTTCGGTGGAGTTTTGTTCTCTGAGCTGGATGTTTGGTCGTGGAGATTTTATCGTTCTTCTGAACTGAAGTTTGTGCTGATGATGTCGTTCAGAAGAACGATAAAATCTCCACGACCAAACCATCCAGCTCAGAGAACAAAACTCCATTAAAATCATCCACCTTAGCTACACATCTCTCTACCATCCCAAAATGGAATTCTTTGCATTTATCAATCTTAAAAAAAAGATACTATAATTATTATCCATCATACATCAACGAAACAATCCATATGCAAATTATACTTACGATAATGATAGTTTCTTATCTTAAATTGATATAATTAATACTATTCATGTATTGACAATTATATTTCATCTTATTAACACATGTGATGTTTCAACATTTTCTTTCGATTCTTGTCAGTTGTTATGTGTATAATTGAGTTTATTGAAATGGTTTACTGATTTTTTTTTTTTAAATAGTTGTTTAGGGGGGGGGGGTTACATGAGAAACTAGATAGTACTAGAATTTGAAACATTTTCTTTCACTTGTCTAGAAACTTATCTCATTGATAATAGTGCAAATTCATGTAATTTTCTTCGATTTATATTTTGTGTTTAGAGAGTTAATGCTAATAATCGATGGATAATGCCAAATTTGGTAAGGCATCACAGTTTATACCAAAAAGTAGTAGTAATAATAATCAATAGTTGGAAATTGAGCTTTTTATGATCATCTAGCTACCGATTATCTATGAAATATTAGTATCAAATTTGTTTATTAGTCTTGGGATTGTTTTTTTTTTGATATCAGTTAATTGTTTGTCATATTCATTTTCGTAGAATGAAAAATTATCACTATGGGGATTTGTGTAGATTGTAATATTTTCACAGTTGAATTCATGAGCCGATCTAAGGTAGACCACCTTTGAAAACTTGGAAGCACCGAACAGGTGTTTCGTCTTAGTATGGGACTCCTCAGCAGTGCGCATTCGCGGTCCTCCACGCAGGACTCGAAACCAGAACCGTCGGTTTCGTGCGTGAACACCTAACCTCTAGACCACTGAGCAGGCATCCAACGGTATTAATGTCTAACTTCAATCGATACATGATCTTACACAATTTTTCATCCATTGTCTACGGTGGATAACTGTCACTCCCGATTGAGGGGCCTGAATTCGAGTCCTGCGTGTGAGATCGTAATACACACTGTTGAGGAGTCACATACTAGGAAGAAACGACCTTCTAGTGCTTCCAAGTTTTCAAAGATGGTTAGCTTAGATAGACTCATGAATTCAACTGTTAGAATAAAAAATTAATCAAAACAAGTCGTTTTGGTTGAATAGTTTACTCACAAAGAAAATCATGTCATTATGCTTCATTTATAAAATGATAACATGATTAAACAATGAAATATGGAGCATTTAGTTAGTAAATTTTTCACTGATTCAAATCAGCACAGAATTCAAAATATTTTTTTGTTATATAACAATCTTTTCTTATATTTTATTTATTTGAACATATAAATATGGAACTACTCTGTAGGAGTTAAATCATGCTTTCTGAGATTAAGAGACAGTGTTGAAGTCTCCAGCTGGTAGCATTTTGTCAAACTCCAGCTTTAGTAGTTGTAATACTGCCAGGAGGCACCAAATAGATATTCGCCACAAAAGTCACTTGATTTGTGTGTGGGCTGTGATACTGCCCGGGTGCCCAAACCAAATTTATCGGATGATTTAGTTCTACTATCACTATTTCACATTTATTTCATGTTAACTAATTTCTTTTAAATAAAGACAAAGAATTTAGCAAAGAAAATTTTCTTTTTGATGAAATCATTTACTGCAATTGTATATTCATATTTATAATTGTATGATAAATACATAAGTCTATAGAAAGATAGAAACGATTGTTTTATAAAGTGATTTGAGATTACGTAATGATCAGATAGTTAGAGAAGAATAGAAGGACGAGGATAGTTTAGGGGTCAGAATTATGAAAGATAATTGCTCTCTTGATAGATATACAGAAAAATGAAAACGTAAAGATTGTTGCTTGAGACTTTGGGTGACATAAATTAGGATGGTTCACAAAGGCGCAGATGCATTCATTCTGTATCTTCTTACTCTTAAATTGCTTCCTATACACATTTCCACTCTGTCTTTATGAACCATACTTTCAGTTCTTAGTCTTCGTCATTATCATTGCTACTACATTATTACATTCTCTTTTGTAATTCATCTTGTTACGTTTATCTTACTTTGTTAATGTAATATGGAAATTTTGAACAACGTACTTCACTGCCACGCCTTACGTTAATGATGACTGACTAACTGACTGAATGGCATTGAATAACCATCGCGTTATATTGCAAATAAATTGAAGTTGAAAATATGTACCACTGGCTGCCAACTTAGTAATTCTAGTGGTTGACCATACACCGCTACTCCTAACGGTCTTGGGTCTTATTCCAGGAGCAGTTGTGTGCCTTATCTACCGATTCGTCCTTATACTAGGATGAGATAACTATTCAGTACTCGATACTTTTCAGTGGTATTCCAATTTTTGACAAATGAAATTTATAAAGTAAGATTATTGTTTGGGCGGTATTCACAAAATATACGTACAATTAGTAATTTATTTACTTAGCAGGTGGTACTTTATTTAATTGGGTATCAATATTTATGCGGATTATCATAGCTTATAATTGGATCAACAAAAATCTGTATACTTGCACTTTTCTACTTAGATGAAAAGTTCTATATGGTTCCATTCAATTTATTCCACTAAATGGTCAACATTATTTTTTTGAAAATGAAAACTGGATTAATTGGGTTTATGCTTTAAAATACACTATTTTTTAATGCAGCTCAATATATACATATTCGTGTACACACACACACACATACACTCGATGTTAACATAAACAATCGACTGTTCAAATTGAACTAGGTGTAAAACAAGATTTATTAGGTGAAAAAAAGTTGTTGAATAGAGTAGTACTTTAACTCATTTTAGGCCAATTAATTATGTACATGTTAACCGCACTATTGTACTGAATTAATTTTTGTGTAAAGCATTGATAACCTTTCATGATTTCAATGAATGATATTTATATTTAAACATTTGAAATAACTACTCAAAAGTTTTGATCATTTATTTTACTATTGTGAAGATATTTCATTAAATCTTCTTGTTTTACATTTCTTTTCTAAAGTAAATATTTGTGAAATGTAGCTGTGTCTGCTTACTCAATACGATAAAAAGTTTATAATCTATCACTCTTCTAAATACTTCTGAATTCTTCATATCCCTTTTTTTTCTCTTTTCAAATTTATTTCACTGGATTATACTCCTTGAATAACATCTTCAAACCCTAATCTTTCGATTACTGCTCATACTCTTACTACCTCTACCACTATGGGATTTGAATCGACAATTGCATCTCAGTGCTAATGTGGTATGGCAACTTGAACTGATGTACGTACGCGCGAAGTTCTACGTGGTTACTGACTGACTAAATACTGGAAATCTTAGACTGAAACACTCCACTAATTGGCATATTCTTCTTGTCTATCCTTTCACCATTAAAGATGAGCGTCAGACATCAATCATTAACAAAACATTTATCGAGTATTTAATTTTCTCTAGTTTCAATGTTCTAGACACACTGGTTTACGACTTTTTAAGACGAGCATTGTGTTCATATTGTTATAACGGTTGGTTTTCTACGTTTGCACCTTATGGGACGTTAATTTACCTTAGACCAAACATCTATACTAGACTCCCTCCCAGTGTCTGTTCTACAGGATATCAACACAACTCAGAGCAAGAACACGTGATTAGCCTGACCAGAACGTAAATATATTTCCACACCAAAACCCGACACAGTCCAACAACAATGAACAACCAATAATAATAATAATAAGGATAGGGGAATACATAACTCATCTGACACCTGTCAGACTATCTACATGTTTTACTAACCAGACAACCAATCATTATCATTCTCGCCCACACATGACATATTAATTTCCAATCAAGTCACTTGACATCCCTTGATGATTAACCTCCTGTGTACACTTTTGTGCTTGACCTCTCTCTCTCTCGCTCTTCTATTATGTTTTTCGTGTTATTGCAATTGAATCATCGTGATAGCCTCATGCCAGGTCCTGCGTGTTAGATTAATATTTCATGTATAGAAATGATAGTTGACAAGAAACGAAATAGAAATTGGGACATACTTGGAAAACTTAACAATTCGTAGTGTAGGGAATTGCTTCTATAAAAGTGTAAAACAAACAAGTAAAAGTAAGTTTTTCAAATGTTTGTAATCACATAGATTTGATTTTGATTGGCTTGTTTCAGTATGACTGATTTCTAGCCATGTCAGTTGTTTACTTCGGCTACATTGCAGCACCGAAAAGGTGTACTCGTCACTTTTGCGCTGTCTATCTGAATGGCACTGCAATAAATTAGAAATACAGTCCTACACCGTCACCCTTTTTCGTTCTTGTTTATATCCCTATTGACTGCAGCTGGGCGAGTTTGACAAAAAGCTTTCTGACTTTCTACATAAATGTCAATCACTTAGAGTTAGTAATCGTAACAGGTGAACTGACGCTTCAATCGGTAGGCTAAATGAAGCTCAAAAAACATTTAAGTGGATCTGTTGGCGTCTCAGTATAACGAACAGATCACGGTGACTACCTCTTGTAATTGTGTTCAAACAAACCATTACTCCTAGAAGGTTCAAACTTTAAGCATAAGAGCAGTTATTGTATATCCCGATGACTCTCCACATTAGCACACTATGTTGGTAAATTTGGGCTATATGGTTGGAGACTCTGAGTGATATGGTTCAAAATCAGTCACACTAATGTAAGTGAATTCACTCTTTTTCCTGCTTTAGGTCCTTACATATTCTTCATTTCCTCTTTTCGGACTATATTCTCAATTTCTAGCCTTTTTCATCAATAATTACCGCCATAACTACCTTAATTCCATTACTATCCATTTTGTTAATTTTGACTGATTATGATGATACTGGTATGGTAATTTGGGCTAACGCACACTTGTATCAGGCTATGGGTTGATTATGACTGACTGACCAATCGACTTACTAACTGACCACTTCATGTTTCAGAAAACTATAATTAAACTTATTGTGATTAGAGTTGTAACTTTCTCATGTTCTCTAACCTAAATGGTCAATTCTCATATTTACAAAAATATCATATAACGCGCAATCATTCTTGGGAATTTCTTATTAGTGGATAAATGTTAGAAAAAGTCTTCAAATATTTAGTTATTGAATAATAATCATTAGTTTAATATTATACATGTAGATAACAGTTTCACTTTGTACTATGTTATTTATGCCAACTTACAGGAAGCCTGAGTTTAAGGCTTTTCTGTCAATTACATCTAACCTATATGATATTGAATAAAGTCCACTCCCTTAAACTAGTGGCTGCGTTGTAAACTGATTGATGCAAATCAATCAACACTAAAAACTCTTAACAATAAGATATTAAATTGTTACAAAGTCCGAAATTTTTGTAAATATTTTAGTCTTGAAAATGTCAATTACAGTCTGATTACCTCAGTGGTAACGTCGTCAGTTGCGTCACTTGACGATAATGTCAGGTCCAATTAACGGGGTATATCAGTTACTTCATGATTACAGATACCTCTTCCTGATAAGTTATAACTTACACAGAGCGTAGCTCTATATCTTCCTCCCGGCTTTCTTTAACCACGTAGCATCAAAAAATATGGTAACCAATTTTACATAGGTAGAATTGTTTATTACATATCAACTCATACGTGTGACGCTTAAATTTTGATAATTTACAGTAATACATAACGGTGTCACATGGTTTTTATAAATTAGTGAATGAATTATTTTTGCATGAGAATACATGTAGCTACTTAAATATGCGATTCATGTTTGAATGATTGTAATTATGATTGCATTCGGTATATTTCATGCCTTAATTCAAAGTTATTTTTTGTTCTTAAAAATGCATCTTTAAATAGTTTCTCTCTTTTTGGAAAACATTCAACTAGATTAATTTGATGTGATTCTTAAATTGGTTGTTTTTACTAAGTTACATTTCAATATGATATGTGTTTACCTTCAGTTTAAGATGAGTTGTTTCGAGCGTACGGATTTATGTGTATAGATGCATCATGAAGTATGTATGAAGAAAAAATGCCATTTTTCACCTTGGATTGCATTATTCTAAATTTCGACTGTCAGTGGGATTCAAGATGCGCCTTTTGTCGTGTTCGGGACTCATCGGCTGGACGTACGTACATCCTAGTTTGTTGTTGTTCACTGTAAAACTCAAACAGTTCACCTACCACTTTAAACATTAATGGGCAACTGAGTGTCCAGATACTCACTAATTTATTCATTTATGCATATATACCTATGGAGACTGCTTAAGATATCCAGTCATGAATACTAAGAAACAAGAAATCACTAATTTTTATAAACAACATATAAACTATGTTTTTTTTGTTTAAACGTTAGAAATCAACCTAATCGTATTAGAGATACGTTTTTTAAGATAAAGAAGATGTAAAGAAGGGATGTAATAACAAAAAAAGACAAATGTTGAGTGATCAATTTCTGTGGAGTTTTGTTCTCTGAGCTGGATGGTTTGGTTGTGGAGCTTTCATCGTTCTTCTGAACGAGATCATCAGCTCAAACGTCAGGTAGAAATGAGGTGTTCGAATTTCTCCACATGTCGTTCACAGCTTGTCTTATAGACCTCGATGTTGATTGGTTCTTGTTGACCTTAAACCTTCGATGATTATCCTCCGGTCAACAGATTTCAAATGTGTTGGTTAACCTCATTATGTTGTAATCAGTTTTAAATTGATGTTCAACGGATTATAATATCGTGAAAGTTCTATCCAGTGATGATTGCGTGTTCTATTTCGATTCTATTTATAAAAAAATCATTTATACTGGATTGATTTGCGTTGGATTTCTTTTACAGGTTGACTATAAGGTGTTAACTATTGATAATTATAAAGGAAACATTTTATTTTCTCAGACTCTTAGATGGCAATAAGAAACAAAAATTGAACAGAGTACTAAGAAAATTTCTGATTTGAAATTAAACTCAGATTATTACAAGCAAAGGTAGATAGTGGCTAGCAGTGGAATTCAATTTGACTCACGTTTCGTCCTGTCTGGGACTGGTCAGCTGGATGTACTTGCATCTCAGAGTTGATGTTCACTCTTGGACTTGAACACTAGTTTCTTTCCTGTATGTTTCCTTATATACATATATCATGTACAGATGGCAGATGAATTCTAGTAGTAATTTTATTGAACAGTCAATCAAGTCTTCTGTCAGCTCACAGAAGGAAGAAAAAACGGGCTGTATTAGACGGACGTTTTTAATGGAGATATTGTTAACTGATACAGAACATGAGTTTTGTTTGTATCATGTCTGAAGACTTATGTGTTTCTCATAAATATCATTGATTGTTTTAAATAATCTCAAGGCTTATGATATTTTGTTCAATCAATCAACACTTAAGAATACTTAATTCGTTTGTGGAATTACTCTGATTAAATTATAAATTAGTAAGTCCATTAAATTTCTATCTGTTTGTTATAATTTTGAGAGAAATATTTCGACCCAATCTAATATTAGCTGTAACATTAGAAAGCGCTAAATAGTTGTTTTCTTGTGTGTAACTTATTATCTATTCTAATTTGGTGTAGCATCTTGAACACAAATGTATGTGACAAGTTCTACGTCGCATATGACTGACTGGCTAGAACTCCTCAGCAGTACTTATCAACTATCTTCAGGTATTGTATCACAGCTCTGCATCAGAAGTTCCTGGTTCATATTTTTGTCTTCAACTGATTTGTGCTAGTATGATTTTCATCCATTTTTATTTATATATTGCTTACAATTCTGGTTAACTTGGTGACGATGTGTTTTCAGCACTTTTTAAGAGGTTACATAACTTAAGGAGATAGGAGATTCTGAACCTAGACTTTGTGCTAGATAACTGTCTTTATCAACACTCATTCATAATCTCAAAGGAAATGATGCTACCTATTGGGGTTCCGATCGATTTAACATCCTGATAATGTGCTACTGAATTATTTAAGTCGCAAATTTTATTAATTAATTTCAAAGTTAAACAAGTTTTGCGTCGATTTATTTTATATTATTTCTAAGCAAGAGCACAAAAAATGTGACTCATGATTGAGTAAATAATGTGTATTTAGTCACTGAGCTATTTTATAGAATAAACAACTTGTAAAGGCTGGTTTTTTGCATTTCATATTTTTTTTCAACTCTAATGGTGTCTATGTATGTATGTGTGTGTCCGTGTGTACGAAATGAACTTACTACATATAAATACAAACTCTCATATAAGTTTGCAATTTGTCAACATGTTGCTTACTATATACTTTTCATAATTGTCGGTATTACCTTAACCTCTATTAATATTTACTTTTTTAATATTAATCCTAATCTTTATAGTATATTATTCTTGTGAATTCTGATAGCTCATAGGAATCTACAGGAGTTGAAACTTTTTGTATACACTGTAAATCACGAATGATAAACTGTTAATGCAGATTTGCTTGTCAAAACGTTATGTATTCTTTAATAATTTTGATTAATATCCTGAAGTCCAGATAAGGTTGCTTGATGAAATGTTGGAATTATTTAAATATAATTATATATATAGTTATCAGAATGGGTTTTGTGGAGATTTTTAGAAATTTCACAAGTTGAAATCATGAGCCAATTGAAGTAGACCACCATGGAAAACCTGGAAGCACTGGACGGCCGTTTCGTCCTAGTATAGGACTCCTCAGCATTGTGCATCCACGATCCCACACTGGGGATTATAACCCAGGACCTATTAGTGTCGTGCGCGAACACTTAACCCCTAGACCACTGAGCTGACATTCGACGATGTTAATGTCTAACATCAACCAATCTACGAAATTCTATGGTGGTCTAGCTTTCATTGACTCATGAATTCAACTATTAAATTACTATATTATCCACAAAACCCCTTTTTGATTATAAAGTAACTTTGCCAAGAATAAATCGATTTTGCATAATCAATAAGCGTACTGAAGTCTTGTACATGTTTTGATATTGGTTAATTGAAGAAATAACAATATATAAATTTGTCCATATGAATAAGTGCTTGGTGTGTTTAATACTGCTATTAGAAAATAAGTTTTCATTTTCTGCCTTTCGCTTTACGTGTTATAAAATAAAAGTCATTCACTTTTCAATTTAACGCCAAAACATAAATGACGTTTACTCAATTTTAGTAGGAGTGGTTCATCAATTATACTTTCACCTTATTGTTGTCGTGTTTCACTCATAAAATAAAGCAAATTGAACCACTATAGTGCCTTGATTTAGGACTAGATTTGGTATGAAATAATTTGGATCTGATGTTACTGATGTTAACCTTTTGTGTAGCACAATTCAGTTATTTTATAAGCAAAGATGGTTAGTGGCTAGCCGTGGAATCCAGGACTGCGTTTCGTCCGATTTGGGACTCGTCAGCTGGATGTACTTGCATCTCAGAGTTGATGATCACTTTGGGACTCAAACCCGGTACCGTTCGCTTCAAACGCCATCACGTTATCTACTTAGCTACTGAGTCCTGATAGCCACTTGCCTGTGAAATGGGGTGAAGTTATATTCACTTGGTATTGTTTACTTGAATCTTCCCATTGATGTTTAGGACTGCATCCTGTCCGGACTGCCTCGATATTGTCTGAAGTCAAAAGCTTTATAAGCAAAGGTGGATAGTAGCTAGCAGTGGGATCCAGGACGCGCGTCTCATCCTATTTGGGAAGATACAAGTAAACAACACCATGTGAATATAAAATTAGTCCTTTTAATAAATTTCAGTAATGCAATGAGAAGACGAAGGTTATCACATTTATGTGATGTATTTGTGTAATACATTTCGAACAATTTGATCACACATATACTTGCTAAGACATTTTTATAAAAAACATAAAAGGTGTACTTTATTATTCTTTGTTTCCGCTTACCTTTTAATTTGTCTAGCTGACCTTTCATATGAAAATGTCTTAAGTATATGTGTGTGTTCAGATTGTTCGAAATTTATTGTGCAAATGTATTACAATTCAGTTAGTTAATTGCTCAAAACGACGTTTTCATCAAGTGTTAATTTGCGCAATGTTATGTAATTCGAATTCTATTCATTACTAACTAGTGTAAAATGCACTAAATAATTCATAACTCTGTTATTTCTCTTTTTTGTCTTTATTAACCATCTCACAGCTTTATTCTACAGCGCTGGTGGATTAGGTCCTGCTTGTGGATTTCTTGCTGGTGCTGGTTTCTTAAGTATTTACATTGATTCACCATTTATGTTGCCTGAAACTGGCTTAGACCGTAATAGTCCATTGTGGCTTGGTGCTTGGTGGCTTGGTATGCTTGTCTGCGCTGCATTAACTTTCTTTGTAGCATTACCTGTGATATGTTTTCCTAAACAACTTGCAGTTATTAAAAAAAGTGATAGCAATACAATTCCAAACGATGAAACCGAAGATCTGGATAAAGTAGGTTTTGTCCATCCTTTTAATTTATAATTATTCGGTTTTGGGGGAAACTGTTCCATATCGATGACCTTCGGAGAACCAGTAAGGTTTAAGATAGAGCTTATTAGATTCTCCGGAAAATTTTGAAGCGCAGTAAAGAATAGTCTGGATCTTAATTTTAAAAAAATAAGTAGAAATTATCTTTCTTTAGTTTCTACAATTCTTAAAACTGTTAGAAGTATCTTTTGCGCAACTACTCAGTGAATGTGGTACAATGTATAATAAATAAATAAATAAATAAATACAATTTATAAACTAAGTTATAAGAAGTACCTCCTTCTAATGCACATGATATCTGAGCGTACTTGATGTGATTGATAAAACTCAGTCATGGGTATTTTGGTAGTTGAAAAGTTTTTTCTTACTGTGACCACATGTCCTAATTACAGCCTATAACCCTAACTCTTAATATTCCTAAGTTTCGCTTCACAACTGGTTTATATCGACTCCTAAACTAATGACAGCAAGTGAAGCAGTAGGTCGGGTCGGTTGATAACTTTACTTTTCTTGGAAGTGTGTCGTCAACCCGGGTGCATTGGTGTCTGATTAAGTCTTGTCACGGATTCAGCGGGCTCAATTGGCATTTACCTACTTGTGCCACCCTACTGAGTAGGGAATATTGGTATGTTATTATTATTTGCTCTTATATTTGTCTTCGATGCATTGCTCGTTAATGCTGGAAAATGTTGAGGTTAGGTGCCCAAAACATAAGCGCACTATGGCAGATCAGATGATGAGTTAGTGAATCTTTACCAACTGAAAAGGTTCGGACATGTATGACCAACCACTGCATTCCTCGAGACTTGATGTGTACTAGTGTAGAAATTAGGGTGTAACCAAACAAAAACGTAGTTTTGGTTCCCAAAGTCATTGATTGTTGAACTGACCCATGTAGTAAGATGTCGATTACGTGGTTGGTGTCCACATAATTATCTCAACCAGTGGTTAGATACGTTGTGTGACATCCTTCAGGGTCTTAGCTAGGATAAAGAAAATCATATAATACATTGTTTAGTTATAGAATTTGAATCTTATCTCCATCCACCCTGTTTATATCACATATAGTTTTATTCCGACAAAAGTAATTTAAATGTTTTAGTATCATAACTATGCATTTGATGGTTTATATTTTACCTACACGTCGACGTTTTTTTTTTATTAAAAAAGGCATTTTCAATTTGCACTTTTATCTTTTAATAAGTTACATATATACATACCTTCACTCCTTTTCATACTGTTTACCTAATCACATTTTATAATAGACTCATATTATCCTACTTACTAAAGTCAATATCTAAATATTATTAAATAAGTAGTTAGTGTAGATGTGATTGTGAAACATTATATATTTCTTTGATAATTTTGATTTTGATTATTACCTTGTAGAAGTTTAAACAAGATTACTGAACAAAATGTTGGAATTATTATAAATTTCAATCTTTGAGATTATTTTAAATATCATTCTGATAAATAATATATTAGTATCAGAAGGGGTTTTTAGTGGAGATTGTAGTAATTTCAACAGTTGAGATCATGAGTCAATTGGAAGCTAGACCACTATGGAAAACCTGCAAGCACTGGACGGCTGTCTCATCCTATTGTGAAACTCCTCAGCAGTGCGCATCCAAGACCCTACCTCGCGGGATTCTAGCCCAAGACCTATCAGTCTCGCGCTAGGCGCTTAACCAACTAGACCACTGGTGGTCTAGCTTCAATTGACTCATGATCTTAACTGTTGAAAACAATATACTAATTGGGATCATGAACTGATCAATGTTAGATCATCATGGAAAACCTGGAAGCATCAGACGGCGGTTTTAGCCTAGTATTGGATTCCTCAGCAGTGCGCGCACGCGGAATCGAGGACCTTCAGACTGACACGCGATCACCTAACCTGTAGACCACTGAGCCGGGATAAAATGATGTTAATATCTAACTTTAACCAATCCACGGTATTTTGCGATCTCACTGAAAACTTAATAATCTCCACAACCCTGTAATATATTGAAAAATATCTTCTGGTATTATTCTGTCATTATCTCTGATTGAACGATGTTACTATTGTTTTAATAAGAGTTGGATTTATGTATGATCTTTGGTATAGAATTGTTATGTGTACAGCTTTTGATGGTAAATTTTATTTAACTCCTTCACCTATGTGAAGAACAATCATAGGATTCTACGAGTCACTTATGATTCATTTATTATAGCGTTTGCCATTCATGATGTATGTACACGTGGCATAGTACAGTAAATTCATCGCTATTACTCGATCCAGAATTTCGCATCATTTTTGATCCTAAATTTGCCTATTAGACAGTTTTAGCTGAAGTTTTATGTAAGTTTATAATTAATACTAACTGTTAATCCATTATCATCACGTGTACGATAAGTTTTCAAGTCAATTGCGGTCATTACATTATGTAACCTTAGATTAAGTTAGAGTTTACTGGGTTTTTTTCTAAATAGTTTATTCACATTTGATCATTGACGTAGTTATCAGATGCATATGATGTTCTGTTTGAGCGTTATGTATGACTTCCCGATCATTATACTGATCCTCGACTTTTTAGATCGTGAAACTGAACGAATATTTATTCAGTAGCTTAGTTCCGTCTGTGTATCTTTTTGTTCTAACCAATTTTTCCTCAAATATTTTCAGTAACTGCCATAAATACTGACATGTTTACGATGAAGTTCACACAACTGAACATATAATTTGACGGTAATACCATTAATTTTATTGTTGTTTACTATGAATAGGTTAATCTTGTGTTCAATTTCGTTTTTTTTTCTATGTATCATAGATCTGTTCCCTACAATCCAATCTAATAATCATAATATTTCCAATCTTAATACAAATAACAATAAAGTGAATTTATCTTACGTAAAATCGTCCGATAATTTGCCTAATATAAACAAACAATTTGGACAACCATCACTAACCACAACCACAACAGCCGTTTCAGCTGCTGCTGTTGCAGGTGTTGAAACATTAACATCAAATCATTTGCTCAATACACTATCACCGGATAGTCGCAATGTTCAGTATCCAAGTCTAGAAGAATTTAAACAACAGCAGCGATTGCCTGAAATGAAGCGAAATCATGTTGATTCACTTAAGACATCTCCATATTCTCCCACTACCATTACTCCTAATTCTCTTTATGCACAGTCTCCATCTATCAAGGATGCTGTAATTAGTGGTGATGGGACAATTGTTAGCCCTTCAAATCAACACTTTCGTTCACATTCAAATATTGGCGGTGGTCATCTCGACTCTCTTGACGGTAATACTGTCGAAGTTGTTAATAATGGTATTGCTGGTTGTGGAGATCAATCTGACAATTTGGGAAAATTCATGAAAACATCCTTGAATAATTCATTTAGTGAAAACCAAGCTAATCTTAAGTCAAAAATAAAAGGTAATAATTAAATTTGTTGTTTGTGATCATACGTAATAGTGTTTGTGTGTTTATTTGTTTCGTTTGTCTTCTAGATTTTGTTTTTTGAGTATTTTGGGGTTCACTAATGTAGATTTAGACTCTGATCAACATAATAAGCCTACTGACGCGGTCCAACTAATGATGTGGAGTTAAGTGAAGTTGTGTAACTGATCAACTTACACACTCTTACATTGAAGTTCCATTACTCAATAACTCTCCAGTTTGTCCTATCCTAACCTGGTGACTGACTTATCTTAGCACACTTGAATAACGATTAAAATCCTATCAAACTTATATTTCAGTGCAATGAGAATAAAATGGTGACATAAACAAGATGTAACCGTAATAATTAGCTTCACACCATCAATTGACTAATCAACTTGTTTATCATCAAACTTCCATAAACAATACAATGTTCAAAGGTCAGGTTTCTGAGATTAACATCACAGATAAATTCCCTTGAGATTCATTGTTTTTTTTCTTTTGTGAAAACTTTTGATTGTAATATAAAGTTGGATTGTATAAAAACGGGGATTACTAACTAAGTGGAATGAAATGTTTTCTGTTAATTTATTTTCGATATGACCTCTTCATAATAAAATCATTTCTTAAGTATTATTCAACGGAAAAAAATGTACTTTTTCTCATTGAATTCTCTAAATCAACTAATTTCATAGTCATCTTTTCACTGTTATCCCTAATTAGTTTAGGGAGTATTTTAACTTTATGAGTTGATATATTGATGTTTCCTATCTTGATAACACATGGGGACTTTGATTGATTGTTCAGCTTGATGATATATTTACTGACTGATTCCTGTTTTATTTGGTGTTAGAGACTTCACTAATCTTTCTCTCGTTTTTTTTCTCTGTTCAAAGCACGTTATTTTTTCAATAAGTGGTCTATGATTAGTAAATTTGAATAATGACTAGCAATTGAATACAGGTTGTGCGTTTCTTCCTTTTCGCGATTCATCAGCTAAGCATATCTTTGTCATAGTGGTAATGTTTATATTGAGACTTCTTTTGATCAAATGACAACCTTGAGACAATTCGATCAGGATGCATTAAAAGAGATTGGTTAATTTCACTTTTTTAATATTAACAAAGAGTAGATTAAAGACTTTATAAATAAGAGTTCTATTATGTTCAAACATATATGCGAAACTAATCGAATTCTAGTGAAAATTAAACGTTCATGAATATATATTTACTAAGGGGAAATGCGAAGGCATAAGTGGTAATAATATATACGACAAAACACTTCATTTCTTTAATACATGTAAACCTATTTGAAGATAATGTAGTCAGATAGACAGGATAGATAGATAAACATAGGCTGATAAACGTAGGTGTTCATTAGCCTGGCACGTGCAACTTTAAACGCGTTCTCAACATTTATATCGGTGAATAAACTTTACTTGAATTAAAAAGACTTAGTTTTTTCTAGATTTTCAACCCTTTCTAATGAATAAATTACATAGGGAAGAGGAATTGACTAGACTGAACGGAATACAATCAACACGTCTAAGGTCTTAGGAAGCTTGAGGCTAGATCGTTGATAGTACGTTTATCTCCAACAGGATATAAATCCGAGTTAGAAGTAGTCAAAGTTTTCCATTGCAGACAAAACCTAATGGTCAAAGACATCACGTTTAGAGCAAATAAAGTGCGATTCGCTGTTAGTTCGGAAGACCCTGTTGGTGTTATGAGTACTCACTTTTTAGAAGTTCCATACTAGGACGAAACAGTTGTTTAGTTATCATTAACCAGTTCATGATGTAAACTATAATATAGTACTTACACCAGATCTCATGTTACTATAATTTAAATAGATTTCTCTGCATAAGACTCACATCTGCACTAAGTACTAGGACAAATCGGATTCATTCTTATTTCAAATGTTTTTATCGTCAGTTTAAACTTTTAACTCGGCGGCGTAACATTTTGAACTGACGAAATCAGAAAGAAGCTTTTCATAATAAGTGTTTGTGACACCTTAAACAATTTACTTAAAAGTAATGTATAGTTTTATATGGAAAATTTCACTTTACATACTCTGGCCGATCGTGATCAGATTGATGGGAAAAAATATTCAGTTATTAGTAGTTGGGATTGATAACCAATACGTCTTTTACCTAGTTTTATGCGGATTGATGTTTACTACCAACATGGGACGCCTACTATGTTGAAGAATAACTAATTTTCTCCATTGTGTGGTGCTACCCTAATAACGACTACAGCTTATAAGAATCAAAGGTTTACATTATTTGCTCATCAAGTGGTGACTAATACCGTATTGTCTAGTCCGTCGCTCTGACCGACATCTATTAACCAGGAGGTTAATGACCACTTGGATGTCTAGGCAATGACATCTTTGATTACGTAATATTCAATGGTGTAGGTGTGAATCCAATAGGCGATATTATCAGTTTCATCTAGACTGCATATACATTTTGTTAATAGGCGCCTACAGGCATGAAATCCGTATTTAAAATTTTCTGTAAATTTCGCTTTCTTAACTTCAGAGGTAAAGTTTACTGTAGTGTTTTATCAATAAGCCTAACTGACCACATTCCAAAAGTAATCAATGGAATTCGACTAATGTCGGCATGATGAACAAATAAAATATTACTCGCAACTGTTTCAATGATTTTCATCTTTTGTGATAACTGGAGATGGTATGTTTTGAGATCTGTTGTTTTGTTATGACTCGAAATACTTATCGATATCACACGCTATATCGTCGGTAGGACCGGTGACCTATGTTCACGAATTTACACACCGACTAATGTACCACAATCAAGGCCTTAACGTTTATTGGTCCTCTAGTGTCTTGTCACCAAGTAGCCAATTAGAAGATGCACATAGGAAGATGATCATTTCTTTATTGTACCCAAGTAAACTAGACTCAATATCTATACAATAATATACTTGAAATGCCTGATAACATAGCACATCAAATAAGAAATCACGCTCTGAATGCAATCATACCATAAGTATTAGAGGGTGGAGCAAACAGTACACAATTAATTTGCAATAATTAGGGATTAATAATACGTATAATAACAGTCGACAGGTAAATTGAAGGCCTACAATAAGGGTAATGCAGAAATGCAACCATACACTTACCTATCAGTTATACAAATAAGATGGTATAGATATTATTAATTCGTAGAACAGTTCTGAAACTTACAACTTCTTCAATATTCATCCCATTATAACGAGAGATAATTTTTGTGTGGGTTCGATGTCCCGTTTACGATGTTGTAATTGTTTCATCTGCGCTTCGTACTATAATCGTCTTTTTTCTCCATATTTCTTTTCCATTTCAGCTTCATATCATATCGTACGTCGTGTACTAACTAATCCTGTCTGGTTAGGTGTAACATTGAGTACTGTTGTGGAACAATCGATTGTTGCTGCGTTTTTAGCATTTGCTGCAAAATACATTCAAATTTTATTTCATATACCAGCTTATTTGGCTAGTATTCATACTGGTAAGTTTCTTTTATTATTTTTCCTTGGATAAAAATTATAGCCATTTCTATTTTATATTACTCTTTGTTGTTGAAGTTTATAACTAACTAGATTAATAGATTGTGTATTGATTTTTACACTGATAGCTATTAAGTTCAAATCTCAGTGACATTACCAACACACCTAAGATCCAAAGTACATCCTGAAATTGATGTAACATAAGTTCCAGATGCATTCCTTTTGTACATACGATCCAACTTTACAAAGATTATTGTTTTTGTTGTGTAGAATAAATGGATCGTGGCTGGCGTTGTAATCCAGAACGTGTGATTTTATCATATTTAGGACTAGTTAGCTAGATTTACCTGCATTTTAGTGTGGGTGTTTACACAGAGACTCGAATCCAATACCTTTTATCTCAGATGCTCAACGAAATACCGATTGTTTTACTGAATCCCAATAGCCATTCACTCATGGTACGGGTACGATGTTTATGTTATTATTAGAAAGAGCTTGAGTTATCTTAATTTTCGATGCTATATTTGAGTTACGGTTTGAAAATCAACACAGAGATATGACAAATTGATCCAACTGACGAGCCCTGACTATGACAAAACTTGTATCTTGTATTCTACAGGTGGACAAAGGTAATCTGTTCCATACAAATTGTGATGAAAATATCTATACCAAGGCCTTCTTCACAAGGCACAGATATGCCAACAAAGATTGATCGAAATTCAGTCCTAAATATCATGCAAACTTTTCAAAATAATTACATTTTACTGTTCATAAAAGTGCAAGCAGAAGAGTGATTATGAAGATGGCGAGTGAAAAACAGTGAGTATAAAAAAGGCACACGTTAATAAGGGTGGCTATCAATAAGGCTCATATTAATAAAGCTTGGCATTGAAAGGGTAATAACATTTTCACCGGCGTGAAATATGTTCTTTCCCTATACCTCACGATAAACTAAAACCGTATTTTCCTAAACCTATGATGAGTCCACTTTCAGCAAATACTGTGATTTTTCGAATTCCGTAACAAATTGTTTTTGTTGTTACTATAGTCATGTCAATTTCGAACAGCTAAGATATAATCTATTCCCAATTAATGCGCACCTTTCTGATGCACACCTTTCACTTGCTCCATTAAAAGTATACCCTTCATATGCTGTACCCTTATCATCGTCCTTTTATACTTAAAAAATTAAGTCTTTTATGTTAACTAATCATGAGAGAAAAATAAATGAAGTAAACCATCTTAAAAGTAAAGTAAATCACTGTTAATAAAGGGCTTTTATGAAGATTGTTGTAGCCCATTGGTTTTACATCATAAAATGATCTTAGCTAAAGACCTGGAAATAATAAACAATATCACGAACTGATTTAAGTTAGATAATATATAAATTAATAGATGCTAGCTCAATTATCTAGAGGTTGAGTGTTTGCAGCATGAACCGAATATTTTGGTTTAAATCTCCTATGGGGGTGTTGCTACTAACTGTTGTGAAGTTTTAGACTACGACAAAACAGTTCATTGCTTTCTGGTTTTCAAAAGCTGTTTAACTAAGATCAGTTCGTGATGTGATTTGTTATTATCATCTAAGTGTATTTACTATTATTAGTTATTCTTGCTCGCTTCAAAAAACATTGGTTATTAAGGGGTTATCTCGTCATCGTTTAGAAAACTCTTTTTAATAGTCTCTTCATTTTTAACCATTTAATGTGAATGAACCTAGATTCTTCCAGTATAACGACAAGTGAAAAACTGTTATTTTGTAAAGTATCTCGTATCACTGTTGGGTATTCGTTTGGCTATTAACTCGACAGTATGAATATCATCAGGCTTTACAATTTTTTCTCTTGTAATATAGATAGAGGGATCTTGGGTAACCTAAGTAGACGAAAACCAGTACTGTTGAATACATTCCGGCTCCTGCAATACTTGGGTGGGTGTATGTTCACGGTCTCTTCAGTTAATTTAATCGAAATGCTGAAAACCCTCTCTCATTTCATCATCTTTTCTCCCTATATGAATTAAAGATACACGATTAATCCTTCAAAGAGACTCTCAAACACAAATATTTCAATCATATAGTACCATAGAGTGAATTGTTCTGCAATTTACTCACTCTGGTATTTCTATATTCCCATAATGCTATATACGACTTGAATTGACAAATAATGAGGGAGCTTTCTATAAATGTGTTAAAAATTCATTGACTATAAAACCACCTAAGTCAATAATTCGTAATTTCCGTACTTCCTATTATAAAACGATACATCGTCTCAGATCAATCATAAATCGTCATCTCACCTTCGAAAACTGTGGATACTGTGTATTGAGTTTCTTTTGAAATAGTTCAGATGGCTATTTTTGTATGATCTACCAAATACTGGGTCTTTCCCTCTCTTGACCTGTATTTATTATTGATTCATTGAAATGAATCCTAGGTCAAGACGATAGGCTAAGTAGACACCAACGTATAAACAACTTAAAGCACTTTCATTGGGGTATTTTACCAGAGGTTCTAAAATCCGACATTTGAGATCTCTGTAAAATTATAATTCTGCTATACTTTTAATAGTCTACACTAGCAGACATCAGATTTGAAAAGATTTCTTCGATAATCTATTGATTTGAGCTGCTTCATTATATATATATATATATATATATATGCCGTCGACGACATTCTGGAAACGGCTCTGATGGATGTAAGTAATGGTGGTGTGGATCTGTTGCCTGGAGAAAGACTTCTCGACCTTGAGTATGCGGACGATATTGTCTTACTGTGCGATAATGCCCAGGCCATGCAATCGGCACTTAATCAGTTGGCAATCAGTGTCCGTAGGTATGGTATGTGCTTTGCACCTTCGAAGTGCAAAGTACTTCTACAAGACTGGCAGGATTCCAATCCTGTACTCACCGTGGATGGTGAGCAGATAGAAGTAGTCGAGAAGTTCGTGTATCTAGGTAGCTGCATAAGCGCTGGTGGGGGTGTGAGTGATGAGATCAGTGCATGTATAGTGGAAGCCAGAGCGGCTTATGCCAATCTGGGCCATCTTTGGTGCCTTCGTGATGTTAGTCTGGCTGTAAAATGTCGGATCTACAACGCATCAGTGAGAGCAGTTTTGCTCTATGCTTGTGAAACCTGGCCTCTCCGAGTTGAGGACGTTAGACGACTCTCTGTGTTCGATCATCGCTGTCTCCGAAGGATTGCTGACATCCAGTGGCAACACCATGTCAGTAATGCAGAGGTTCGGCATCGTGTGTTCGGGCACAGAGACGATAATCCGATCGGTGTCAGCATCTTGAAACACCGACTTCGGTGGCTTGGACATGTTCTACGAATGTCGTCCCAGAGAATTCCACGTCGTGCATTATTTGCGGACGCTGGGACTGGTTGGAGAAAGCGGAGATGTGGTCAGTGTATGAGATGATGTCGTGGTTTGAAAGAAAGCTGCAAAGGGCTGGCTTGTGTTGGTCCTTCACGACTCCCTGGTGGGGGTCCGAGAAATGGTGCAACACAGTGGCTAGAGACGTTATCAGGTATGGCTGTAACCTTCTTTTACTTTCTTCGTAAAAAGTGGTTGTATCTTCTTTAACTGAAAGATTTCTTCTGATTGTACCTTTCCGTTCTCCCATTATTACTATTATTATTACAATACCCCACACCAATCTCTTCCTTATTGTTCTCTTTTTTTTACACTCCTTACCTTTTTTTCCTTCTCCTTAAATTCTCATTGTTTTGTGTGGCGCATATATATTTGGCGCTCTCTCGTACCAATATTTATGTGTCCAAATAAATAAGTAACTCATTGTTCAGTTGTTATACCATTACTTTTCATAATTCTATTCCATTTGGAGAAATATTTTAATAGATAGATACACAGATAGATATACAAACATATAACTCACTTGGAAACTCCTTATCTCTACATTTCTATTGATAAGATGCTTCTGACGTAACCCGTTTGTCTAGTATATATGTGCGTGTGTGTGTTCGTGTGTATCATATGTTTGAGCTTGTGTTAACAATAACAATGCTACATTTTTTTACAATAACCATTCTTTTGTGTTGTTGTCATTGTCATCATCATTTCGGATTATTTGTAGGGTTTATTATTACTCTATAAAAGAAATGATAGATCAATCATGTATGCGTTATCATATCTAGTTCTCAAAACATAAATATGAATGAATTTCTGTAAAGAGAGAACAAATTAATTAACTCCTTTGAATTTAGTTTTTATCTGATTTAACCAACACCTCAAGTCTTCTTTAAAACACTATCATTACTATTATTATTATCACTGAATTATACCATTAAATAGGACTATAGCTACACAATAGAAAATCTTGATAAAGTTAATGCGTTAAAAAAGTGTACCCTAAACAAAATGAGTGAGAACAATATCGTGGAGAAATTTTAAAAAAAAGCGAGAACATACAGTCAAATAAAATAAATCAAGTGTTCTAGTAGTTAGGCGGTTGTACGCGACGTCGAATGTCCTAGATTCAATCCTCTGCTTCGTAGTTGTAGACAAGCACTGCTGAGGAGCCCCACAGTTAGACAAAACAGTTTTTTAAAGCTTCCTCATTTACGGTGTTAGTCACATATTAATGTTCGGGGTTTGTGATGATTGTCGGATTTTATAGTTTACATCATAAACTGATCTTCGTTAAACAATAGCCGAAAAAAAAGAGGCACTTAACATCTATCCCATTCTAGGATGGAGGTTTGCATCTACGACCCTACTGCAGATTGTACCATTAACTTACAAGTCTAACCGCGAAAATCGCACCTTTGAATTATTGGGTCAGCATCCAGTTGTTTAAATTTTTTGCCTGTAATCTAATTGCAATATTATACGAACATTGGTATTTGCATACTATGTTATTACTAATAATTGTTTTTGCTAATTATAAAGATTAAACTCTCCTCCCTTACTGTATATTTATAAATAATAAATATACAATTCTGTTAGTAACAGTAATGAATCTATATCTATTCTGATAAATTAATATTAATTACGTGTCAAATCATTTGGCGATTCATTCAATTAAGGAATTTCTAATGTATTAATTTTAAAAGCTAGAAAATCATACATTTTTAATTTAAAGCCTATAGACAATTCGTATGTGTGTGGTTATTAACGAGTTATTTAGGTAATCATAATTAGTATAAAACCTAGCGTATATATATGTTCATCGATATAAGTTGCTATACCACATCAGCACTGTGAGATACCAGAGCAGTAAAAGTAGTAACAGCTATATTAGTGGTAGTTGTAGAAAAGATTAGATGCGGGCAACTTGATCCAAAAATAAACATAAATTTGTGGATAGCATAAAATTATTTCAAAACTCTAGGTTTAAGAGAAGACGAAGAGTAAATATGCATGTGTCATTTTAAGCTTATTTCACTTTAAATCTACAACTACCGGTTACAATAACCAAGCGAACTCAAACTACATAATCTGCATTTACATTCATACGTCTCACTTCAACAGTCAATGACCTCATGGACTGATGCCCTATTCTTGTTTAATCACCTCTAATCTTTTTCCAACCTAATTCTATGTCAGCTATCATTACTTGTCAATATGTGTCTAGGTTGTTCTTTTTTAATGTATTATTTGAATAATAGGTGGCAATAAAATTAGTTTCGAACAATTATTCATTTCCTTTTCCCACCTACTCCTATCTTTCTCACTCCTATTTATTTTAACATCCACCTACTGTGTTTAAAGTAGAACTTATTCTTCAGTATATTCGAGATGTGACATTGGCTCTAAATAGATGTCCACGGCACAAATATATATATTCTTTGTCTTCCTTTAAATTGTATTATCCTTTTGATACTAATGATTTTGTTCTTTGTTCTCGTATCATATTATCCATGCTTAATCCTCATTACTACTGATATTATTACTAATTCTGCTACTGTGACCTTTGTTTTGATAATTTCATGTTAGTGTATTGACACAGTCATATCAACATAAATGGATACGTATATGTGCCAGGTTTTACGTTTTGCATCACTGACTGACCAGTTATTTGTGTGCTACGAGGTTTATTAGTAGTATATATGATAGAATTAGTACTTTGTATGAACTAAACACTGCTTAGCTTTGTTCCGAATTTTCATTGATTTTCTGCATTGAAATTTAAGACGACTTGATTTTATAAACATTATTCATATAATTATAAGCAAAGATGGATAGTGGCTAGCAGTGGAATCCAGGACGCGCGTTTCGTCCTGTTTGGGACTCGTCAGCTGGATGTACCTGCATCTCGGATTCCACTGCTAGCACTATCCATCTTTGCTTATAATGCTCGTAAATTTAGGCAATATCGAGGCATACGCACAGTATGCCATATGCCAATAAGAGACTGATCAATTTCAGTCCAAAAACATCAATGGGAAAATTCAAGTAAAACAATATAAAGTGAATTCATTATTCATATAATCCGATAAATTCGATTAGTCTCCTGATTTAGGTTCATTTGTATTGATTGTTTGATTCCCGGAGTGAATATAAACTATGGGATCCAGGTATGTCTATATGACAAGTCTCAAATAGAATGAAATGCGCGTCCTGGATTTCACTGTTAGCCATGACCCATCTATATCTATCGATGTAGATTGTAGCTAATAGTATTCTATTTAGTCACTTGTTTCAATCTCAGATCAAATGAAACAGAATACAGCTATTCAGTAATTAAATCAGCCTTAATAAACAATCCCATTTAAGATTTTTTCTCAGCTTCAATCACTGAATTCTTTTCAGTAATTAAGTAAATAGCCGTAAATCTTATAAAACAATGGAACTATCATTGTCTTACGGTTTAATTATTAACCATAACGGCCATAACCATAACAAAAACATACTCTTTTCATGGTCCTATCATTCAATGCAAGTCTATTAAATGAATAATTAATCCCAATTGATAGATCTGTTTAAAATATGGAGGCAAAACTAAAAAGGTCATATTATATTGACTAATTAAAACACCAAATGTTTGTTTGAATGTTTAGAGATTAAATCACTAAATAAATGTACATTCAGCTTGGTTATTGGTTTTAAAATGTTCAATAATCTCAGCTAATGAATTTGAAGTAAATCTAATGTTTCGCTTGGAAATCTAGTTCAACCTTTTTCAAGGAAATACAATCAAACAGTAGAATAACATAATATATGCTGAAGCCAGCAAAATGCTAGAAACATCTTGTTCGATTATGTGTTACAATTTGATTGTATTATTACTTGCTCTGTTACTAAGTTCAGTGCATTTCTAGAAACTTCTAGGTTTGTAAGATTATAAGTAAGCTATTTTTCTGTACGTAAATAAATCTTGTAACAAAGCTTTCATTGCTTTTACCCACTATTCGATGCTCAGGTCTAGAAGTAATTGAAGAATTTAGGATTTGGCCTAAAAGTCAGTAGTATCAAACTTTGGATTAACCTATATATATGTATCAGTTTCTGTGATATCCATAAATAAGGTCGACTATCGGTAAAGATGAACAGCAAGGGGAAATTAAAAACTTAAGGTTATTAAATATGTTTAATTTGCACTTTGTCTCTTTACCTCTACGATCAAATTGAAAAAAATGTAGTTTTTTGGACGTCCTATGAACAGCGTACTTTCAATAAGTACGGTGATTTTTCTAACTTGTCTACAAATCACTACTTTTATTAACTTAATTATGTTATATCACATTTCTATTTCAAACAGTCAAACAAGAATCTAGATAGCCTGTTTAATAACTACTATGAAGTTCTATAATAGGGAAGTTTAAACAGTGTATCTCATCTTTTTAATTGTTGCCCCAAATGCCCTGGTACGGCCGAGAGTGGGGTGGGCCCGCCATCCCTCTCGAAATGCTCTCACATGGCCACACGTATATAGTTTCTGCCAGGGAAGTCCTACTCACTGTCTTCTCGTGGCGGGGGTGTTGTTTACGAAATTCAGAGGACGAAAAGCGAATGTCCGGCGCTTTAACCGGATTCCGAACCAATGGTGCACGTGGGATCCAGTATCCTGCGGGAAAAAATGGCGTATGAACCAATTGTTGGTCACCGGCTTCCATGGGACTGCATCTCATCACGATGCTCCACTGCCTTGTGGATCAGACCTTTAGGTCGAAGGCTCGGGGTGTGGCCCCCTAAGAAAAACACCTGCTTCAGTTTGGGCACCCAGGCATTATCACAGCCCACACACACAAATCGAATGATTTATGTGGCGCATATCTACTTGTTGACTTCTTGTACCGATGTTTATGTGTTTAAATAATAATAATAATAATTTCTTATTAATATACACTGGTTTTTTTTACTTGCGCTTTTGCTCTATTGTCCACTAATATAAATCAAATCAATTTTGAATCAGTGACTGTTTGTAAACATTGAAATTCTATGTTCATAGTTCACACTATCAATTAAACTTACTTAGCTAAACAGCCATAGTTTAAACTAAGTTATAGAGATGTTCGTGATGTGTAAACAATGAAAATTTAATCACCAACATAAATCTCCTACATTGTATTAAAATTTTATAGATTAAGTTTAATTGTAAAACATTATAGAAATTAGATTATTCAGAAGTTAATCCGTAAATATGATGTAATCTAAACAGAATTCATGTGACATTATAATAATGAAGATGGTAATTCATGTTTAGGTGATTCATTAGAAGTAATGCAATCTAGTCAAAATTGAAAGTAGAACAATACACGTTTCATATAGATTGATTGTAGCTAGTTGTAAGATCAAGGGAATGTATATTTCGTCTTTAGTTGGTTATACCTAAATCCTAACTTTTGGATGTTCACATTAAGACTCAAACCCAATACTTTTCATTTTATGTTCCCCCCCCCACCAAGTTGTTCACTGACTTAGTGAGTCTCCAGATAACCGATGAAGTATTTCCATGCTTTTTCAACAATAATGTATCAAGTTAGTGTTAAAAGTATACTATCCGGACGAATTAATCCGATGTAAGATGAGACCATTCGGAATTTAGCTCGAAAATTATAACGCAATGACAGATAGCTTGCATTATTTTTATAACTCAGTAAACGATATGATACATAGTTGATAACATGTATGAATATATAAGAAAGCATAAGAATAGGGACTACTATTTCTGGATCTATAAGGATAACTTTAATGGTTCCTGATATTTGAAATCAAAGAAATCATCATAAAAGTATTCATCCTTTTGGATCTTCAAAGTATTCGTCAACTTTGTTCTTGGTTATTACATATCAATCGGATTCTTAATAACTAAAAATAAGCTTTATATGTGATGGTCTCTCAAAATCATCAGTAGATTATAGTTTTACAGAATTGGTTGAAATAAAATTGATAACTGTATGTATGTTTGCTGAAATTTGTCACTTGTCAACAATGTGTATCTGTGATGTTTAGCTATGCTCATTGGTAGATCCGAATTCGCATCAGTTAACCTGAATATCTGGAATGTTGAGACTAAACTGTTGGGCTCGCTTCTAACTTTTTTTATATGATTGAGATATTTACAATCAAATGATCAGTGAATAGTAAAAAATCTTTTATTGATCAATAGAATTCGATCAGCGCTAAAAAAAACTAGACAAATATGACAATGGTCACCAGATTTGTCAGCAAATTGTACTTCTGAAAACATCGCTAATCCGTTTTTTTCACCTCAGGCATTTTTACATAAATTAATTCTTAAAGGAACAATAAAATCTTAACGGATTATTTTTCAACAAACTTTGAAAACAATTTCGTACACGTCACGATTGGAACGACAAACTTTTGTATATATATATATATATATGCAATCTTTCTTTTATATATTACTACCATTGAAGTAACTACTTCGATTAATTCGGTGATTATCTTGCTGTGCTAATGACTTGTGGCAACTTGGACAGATGCATATATGTGTCTGGTTCTACGTTGTAGGACTGACTGACTGAGAATAGATGAATGGTTTTCAGCGATAGGGTCTAAAATCTATGCTTCACGCTATTTGATATTCATCAACTGAGTACGTACCTGCCACATCCCAGTGTTGACATTCAGATTTTTATTCATATCCAGTATCTTTTATACATCATAGTGTTTACTTTTTTTTATTTCTACCAGTACAACGTAACCCAAGAAGTTCATTGATTCATATGACTTAAACTTACAATTATATTTCCAGTCAAATTATTGTTAGCTATTGAATGTAGACAGACATAACCTCCTCATACATCATCGCATATAATAGACTACTTTATTTTATGTACTACTACTACTACTACAAGTCTATTTCCTATTCGATATTGCATCCAATAAAATTTATTCTTATCATTACTATTATTATTATTATTATGCGGTTCTTGATTAAATTACCTTGTCTACATTGCCAAAGATTTTGTGTCAACATTAATATACTATTGATTTGGTCGAAACATCTAAAATGTTTTTTTTCTCCTAAATATTCATTAAAACGTCATATTTCAACAATCCTTCAATGCCTATTCAAATTATTTGTATTTGTCATTTTATGTCTAGTATTAGTCTCTATACATTCTATAAACATATTATTAGGTAGATAGTGTATTAAGATAGACTTGTACTTCTATATTGTTTGATTTACAGGTACATACTCTCTTGGTTACTAAAAACATAAAATCCAAAAAACATGTAATTGTTTTACTGCACAAACTCATCTAAATTTGTTTTTATCACTACTTTTTTTTCCTGCCGTATATCATGTGAATAAACATGATATATGAATACGAGTTATTGCCATCACAATGATCATTGTCTGAAAATGATCATAATAGTAATGATAATTATAATTATGTAAGCTTATTTAATTGAATAATATAATATCATATGGTCAAATGAATAAATTATAATTAAATGTATAGAAAATGGAATTATGAGACTGGCAGGCGTGGGTTATCAGTAAGTTGTTATCAACGTATTGGCCTCCAAATGCTCTGTTATGGCTCAGGGTGGGAGGAGTTAGCTCTCCCTCTCGAAATGCTCTTACATGGTCACGTGTATACATCCATTGACAGGGAAGTTTTATTCACTGCCTTCTCGTGGCGGTGTTGTTTATGAAATTGAGAGTACAAAAAACGTATGTCTGACCCCTTAACCGGTTTGGTGGATATGGATGATCCGTCTAGTGGAGTTGGAAAACCCTAATTCCAAACCAATTATGCACATGGGCTCAAAGACCCTTAGGGAACAAATGGTATATGAACCTATTGTCGGTCACTAGTTGCCATGGGACTGTATCTCCTAATGTTTCTCCACAGCCTTATGTATTAGACCTCCAGATCAAAGTTTCCGGAAGTGACCTGGGAAAATCATTTGCCTCGATTTGAGCACCCGGACAGTATTCCAGCTCTCACACAAATCTAATGATAATGTGTGGAATATATATATATATATTTGGTGCCTCCTTGTACCAATGTTTGTGTTTAACTAAATAATTAACTTATGTTGTGGCAAAGATGTAGGTTGGCTCAAGTTTCCAATAGCACATCAAGATAAGATTACCAAAATGAGTTGTAAAATCATTAAGAATGTAAGGTGTTTGTGGAAATTGTTAAATTTTATATCTTGCACCACTTACTGATCATTGAAAACCTGAAAACACTGATCTTATTTTGACAATAGATGATGTTCTCATTAAGAATTTTCTCTACATGTGACATTTTACTGTAATATTAACAACAGTAGTAATTAATTTATAATCTATTATTAATATTTACTGATGCTTTTTTAAAGATATTTTCTGATACCAATGTCTTCATTCTGCCCATCACAATGTGATAAGATTGTGGTCTGTTATCGATTTCTTTTTACAGTCTTACGGTTATAATCCGAAGTTTTCAGTTTGAATAATGTGCATATTGGGTTACTATTAGATTATTTCTCAGCTCTAACCATTAAAAAACTTTTCAATGTAAGTAAGTAAATAAGTAACTTTATCCATTTCACATTTGAGTAATGAAGATAACAACTTCCTTGTGTCTATTGTCTAACTTCATTCTAAACTAATTACGTCATGTGGGTTATATTTTACACTTTTTAAATTCAAAACGGTTATAATGTTGGGTCATGATTTTCAACCATCTTTATACATGTGTAATCGAATTCCCATCGTTAATCAATATTGATCTCTTTCTCTTTTCCCTCTTTCTTAAATGACATTTCTTATTGTAATGTTCTCCCTATTTATCATCATCTATTTGTTTTCTTCTGAATTATAGGTGCTGTGATAGTTCCAAGTTCATTATTAGGCGTTCTGTCTGGTGCTTTACTAATGCGTCATTTTCGACCTACATTACATCGTACCTTATCTGGTTTATGTATTATGATTTCATTGACTGTTATAACGAGTATTAGTCTAATGTCAATTGGTTGTCAATCTAGTCGAGTAGCAGGTATAACAGCTACATATAACGGAGAAAAGTAAGTTAAAATTTGTTTCTTTTTGTGCCATGTATGTATCTGTATATCCATAAAATTCTCAATATACTATTGTTTCCATGAAAGTTCTGTCTTCTCTTCCGTTTCTATATCGTTAAATGTTACTTTTTTTCTATAAACATATCATTTAATAACTTGTTTCCGTTTAGTTTCAGTCCTTAATGCTAACTCTTCATTACTTGTTATGGTAAACCTACAGTATTACTGTCGAAGAATCGTGGGATTTTATTTCATCCTAATCAATCAGAAAATAGAAAAGTGTATCAGTTTCGACTGAAAATCGGTTCATGATTTCAACAAAATTAAACAGTCTACATAACCGCAAACTAAAAATCATTATGTTCTCATTAGTGACTACCTTCGAGAGGTAATTCTCAGGCTTCTAATGAGAAGCCGTGACCAGGGGAGTTCGGATGTGTGGCAGCTATCTACCGAAGACTATAGAAGATGGTTGCGCAATACTGTGGATTGATTGAAGTTATACACTAACATCGTTGGACCCCGGCTCAGTGGTCTAAAAGTTAAGCGTTCACACGCGAGACTAAAGGCCCTGGGTTCAAGTCACGTGTCCGGGACCGTGGATGAGCACTGCTGAGGAGTCCCACACTAGGACTAAACGGCAGCCCAGTGCTCTCAGGTTTTCAATAGTGGCCCAACATTGATCGGTTCATGACTTCAAAGAAATTCAACAATCTCCACAATCCCAAACTGAAAATCAGAGAATATATTATTTTTCGTGGTTAATTAACGTTTCTAGGTTTGTTACGTGTTCTTAAGCATTAGAGGTTAAGGTTACGATTAGAATTAAGGTAAGGATTTGGGGTTAGTATATTTATATGTTACTGTGTAATTATTACCCAAGTTTCACCCATAACCGCAGTTCCAACACTATTCTTATCTCAGCCTAAGTCGTAGCCTTTCAATATAACATCTTACTCTAATCTTTACTCTCATGTCATATTTCAATACACTTTTGGACTGTCATGTGTCTTACAAAAACCTAATTGTGTTTGATGATGTAATCTACAAAATTCGAAGACCTGGTGATGAATTTAGACAAGTATTTATCGGAATTCTAATGAGAGGCGTTGATCAGTGGAGTTCAAACATAGTTAGTGTTAAACGACTAGTACAATCTAGTGGCTGTTGATTACCATTAATTGGTTGTAGTTAGAACGGTATATCATTGGATCCTGACCTAGTGGTCCAAAGGTTTAGTACTGATGTTAGTTTATAACAAAACCCATCTCCCTGCGAGATGAACGCCCTCAGATTTGATCGCCAGTAAGGTTACGGATGTTCACTTCTACCTGAAAGTTCTTTTCTAGAACGGAACATTTGTCTAGTGCTTTATAGTTTCAATAGTTCTCCAACTAAAGTCGTTCAGTAATGAAACTTTAGAATTCAACAATTTCTGCCTAATACTAATGGGACTAGTAAGTTGTATATGCCCCATAAAATGTATCTATTCTGTCTTCTTTTACTAATAGTTGATGACAGCCTAGACTCTCTTGCTAAACCAGTTTTGCTCTATGCTAAACCCATTTTTCTACCTTTATATACATATCTATCTGTTTTGTTTTCTGCCGTATGTTTATCATTGTTCGTATCCTTCTATCGGTCGTATTTGTTTCTCGCTACTAGTACTAAAAAAATATATTAACTTGCTAACTTAATCGAGCTCAGTGGACAATCATTGGAATCTGTAAATTACCATTGAAATAAGGTTGAGATTATCTGCGACGCTCTCGGTGTCCAATGAGTACGATGTATCAAGCAATTTCGGGTGAGCTTTTCGTCCATCTAGTGGGTGGGTGCTTCATATTGGAGTGTAATCTTCATCACAGTTTTTAGTTCAATTCCTAACCTACACTATGTTTATGCCTTTCGTTCAGCGTATTAGACTGTGCTGGACGTAGTTATGTCAAACAGTTTCAGCTAATTCCGGAAGCTTGAAATGATTTTTCGATTAAAATTACACTCTAAAATTCAGCATTCACTTACTAAGTAAACAGAAAAGCACCCGAAAATGCTTGATATATCACACTTTTTGAGCACTGAAAACATTGACCATAACTATAATTGTTAAAAAAAATTCTAGTATTTCAACTCAATAACTGCTATATACTTCACAAATATTGTTATCATAACATCAGCTGCCTCAATATGTTAACTATAAAGTTTATTACCAGTACAGGGTTGTGGAGACTGTTGAATTTTCATTGAAATAATGAATCAATCAATGTTAGACCACCATTGAAAACCTGGAAGCACTGGACGGCCGTTTTGTTCCAGTATGGGATCCATCAGCAGTGCTCATCCACGGTCTCGCACGCAGGATTCGAACCTAGGATCTTCGGTCTCGTGCGCGAACACTTCTAGTTCATTATTGTTTACATAGTTACAAATGAGTTTTTTTAAGAATTATATTCAAATGTTTTTGAGTTGATAGAAATTGATTTCCGTTTTTTGACATAACAATCATTTCTCATTAATTCAATGAATTTAAAGGTTTGACTGTCATTTACACATACATTGTATGGGATAGTGAAATACTAGAATAATTCATTAGAAACAAAAATCTGCTGACCGATCACTATGAGACGACATGAATGACATGATATTTGTACGGGTGTGTGTGTTGTATGATACGTGATGTGTTGAATTTTTTAGGTCAGCTGAAATAAAACACTATGTATCATTGATTTATGTTTGTTGTCGGTCTATTCATATCAATGAATCCTTTGTAAAAATCTTTATTTATTCATAAACTGCAATCATTTATTATTGATTCCGTTGACATCATAATGTAACTTCTACCTTGGTGTGGTTGTGATCAACTTTACCATTCGAGCTGTATCTTTTGGTACACTCGTTCTTTTAGGTTATACCATTCTAAGTTGGTCAGTTGGAAACAAATGTAGTTAAAAGCAATAAACTTGAAAATCCGAATATACTATTCAGCAATCTGCTCTATGTTCATTTATTCTTATGAAATATAGCCTTTTCTACTCAAATCATCTTCATATTATCACTAATAATGTACCAATTCTATGATATTCACCTTAATTTCATTTTGCTATGCTGATGTAGTGTTGAATTGGACTAATATAAACTTGAGCCAAGTTCCGACGTTGTTTATGACTGATTGAATTCAGTTGATGACAGAGATTTGCAGAAAAAATTCAATCTTAATTAGTCAGAATTTGGCTCTATGAAGGTAGAATCTTTAATCGACACCCTAGAAATTTCATGCGTTTTCTCTGTATTTCATTTTGTTGGATTGTTAATAAAACTCTTGAATTCTTTTGTCTTCTCAATAGTTAGGGGTTTGGATGAAGAGTTTACAGGATCTAGTACAGATTTGGTTAATATTTATTCAGGTTGCACACAATTATTTATTTAAACCCATAAACATTGATACTAAAATAAGTCAAAACATATACTCGCCACACAATAAAAATGAGATTGTGAAAAGATAAAGGTAGGTGAGTAAAATAAAAAAGAGACAATAAAAAAAATAAGTGTATGGGAGCGAAATAATAATAATGGGAGAATCAGTTCAGTTAAGAAAGGATTCTTTCGGTTAAAAAGATCCTTTCATTTACATAACGAAAGTAAAACAAAGTTATAGCAGGATCTCCACTGGCTTCTATATTCTGAGTTATGTCTATTAACGTCTCAAACCCATCTGTTGCACTACCTTTTGGATTCCAACTAGGGAATAGTTAAGGACCTACAGATACCAGTCCTGTGTATAGTTCTTTCATACTAAGACACTATGCCATACGCTGATCACCTCTGTGCTTTTTCCAATCAGTCCAAACGTCACCAAATAATGCGCGATATGGAATGGTGGCATTGAACAACCCTGCCTAACCCCACTGCTTGAATGAAACAGTGGAGAGAGGTGATTGTATGCCTTCATTTTGCCTGAGGTGTTAGTATGTATGTATAGCTTTCAAAGTTTTAACATTTCTTCACACTGGTTTATAATTAGAATTAAGTAGTCTAAATAATAATCTTATTTTATGTCACAGTTACTCAACATTTATGTATTTTTCTTGGCAGAATTCTTCTGCTTCCAGAAGAAGAAAAAAAACATCATACATACATTGTGCTGTGTTGTTTTTAACTTTTTTGCAAAAATCTTTTTAGCACAAGAGTTCACTGAAGACTTTAATTTTCATAGTTTACATCATGAACTGATCCTAGCTAGATCATCATTGGTAACCATAATTCACTTTACAGCGTCATGAATCGATTAAAATTTGACATATGCGCACCATTAGATGTGCATGCAAGTGAGATTGGAGATCCTTGATTCTATTCCCTGTGTTGGTAATTCACTCAATAAACTGTAACCATTTCTTCTCTCTTTTTTTCTTGGTTTATAAGTATTAATTCTGCTCTGTAGATCTTAATTATCTAAGAAGAAGAAAAAAATTAATTTCTCCTTGTTTTTCATTCCCTTTTATACACTAAAATAAGAAGGAGGTCAATTTGACATGTTGAAAATTGGATATTATGTCCTATAGAGATTAACGCTTGTTTTTATTTAATGAAGTTTAATCAGATGGAATGGATTCAACCGCATATATATACATATATATATATATATATACAAAAATGATATTTCTCTATGTAACAGCTCTATATCACATTGACTGACCTTAAAATGACATTTCTTCTAATAGATATAGCTTCTAATAGCTTGTTCAAAATGATATATTTCATTTTAATTTACTAACCCTTTTGTTTTAACGGAAGATTAAATTATATCCTACTGTTTTATTAGTTTAAAGCCTAATCTTTTCTCTGAATAGTTAATTTGTATATTTGATTGAAGTGTTAATGGATAGGTTTTCTTTTGGTTATTATTTTGTAACGGTTAGTTATTAGTGTTGTGGTGTGGGCTAATTATATCCACACAAGTAGTATGTTACGTAGTCAGGTATAGAAGGTCGATGTGGAAAGGACGGGATCGGAACGCAATTGGTATGAAAACGCATGAACAATCAAATCTCATACAATAGATTGAACAGTCAAGTTTGATATGATGGATTGATATTTTGTAAATTAACGATTTACTATATGGATCTCGGATTTTATTGAGATGCTCTGTAATTTTGTGCTCAAACACATTCGATTGTCCCCACTGGTGTTCTTGTTCACTACAGTGTGACCTATTCAACTTGTGATCAGTCGCTGATTCGAGTCCCATTTCATCTAGTTTAGCAATCAGCTATTTCCACTGGCCGTCATACACAATGTGGCTCATAGCCAACAGTATAAATTTACACATGTTGTTATTATTATTGTTACAACGATAATATATCTCTATTCAATACTGGGATTTATACACACACACATTTATGCTCCCTTTGAGCATGATTTTCATTGTGGACTGAGATGGTTGGGCCACGTGTTACGTATGCCCGAACACCGATTACCACGACGTGCAATGCTAACCGGTGCTGGAGATGGTTGGAAGAAAGTTAGGGGCGGCCAAACCAAAACGTGGCATCATCAGTGCTTGAAGTCACTAACTTCTAGTCTGAGCCACGTTGGTAGATGCAGACTACTTGTTTGGGGTCCGCGTCACTATAGTAACCAATGGTTGGAGACTCTTGGTGACATGGCTCAGAATCGATCACAATGGCGTCGGTGTATACACTCTCTATCTTCCCTCAAACTGTGAGATTAAAATTGCTTCATATCTTTCTTTCTATGAACTAATTCTTTCTTCCTGTACTATATCCTTATTGCAGTCTTTCTTTTATATATTACCACCTGTCGATTAACTACTTTTATGAATTCGGTGTCCATCTATCTTGTTGTGTTAATGAGGTATGGCAACTTGGACCGATGCATGTATGTGCCTGGTCCTACGTTGTAGCTGACTGACTGAATACAACAATGTCCATAATTCGATTCATCACCTAAACCGGACAACAATTATCTAATTAAAGTAAGTTCGTGGTGTAAACTATTTATTGAATAATTTTTACATATATCTAAAGTGTATAATATTATTTTATAATTTTATTCTTGTTATTGTTTAGTTGGCCTTGGAAAAATGGTCCAGGTTTTTTAATACCATCAAATTTAACAGCACCATGTAATCAATTTTGTTATTCATCTAATAATCGAATAAAAAAGTTTGATAATCGTCATTATACACATTACGTTGAATCACAATGTTCAGTAAATCATTATAATCCTGTGTGTTGGACCGCTACCTCTTCTTCTTCTTCTACTACTACTAATAGTGATAGTAGTATCAAAAAGAAGACAAATAATCAAATAGCTTGTACTAGTAGTGATATTATTAATGGTGATAATAATCTTGGTAGTCCAAATGACAATATTGATGACTGTGATAGGAAATCATTGACATTTTTCAATCCTTGTTTTGCTGGATGCAGAACACGTGTTTTAGAAGCTGGAGTTGTAAAGGTAGGTGTTGTGTTTTTTATGTATTCTTTCTATGTATTGGTCTTCCGTATTGTATAATTTTTATGGATCTAAATGGATCATTTCTCCGTATGTTAAATAATTTATATTTCACAATCGTTTTGTTTTGGTTCTTGATATTCCACAGTCTTGATGTCAGTAGGTAGAAATTGAAGTAATTTATACTTTATTTATGTAATGATTGAATGATTAAATGAAGTCGGTTCCAATTTGAAAATAAATTATATCTTCCATTTGTTGACATTAAAAACTTCAATTGATTAGTCTCTTTGAAATCTATGCATCCTGATGGCAAACAGACTCGATATTGCCATTAAGTAAAAAGTAATTTTAGACAGTAGTTCTCATTACAATTCAGAAACAATATACAAAACTTTACAAATTAGATTTCTATTCGTTGGACAGGTTAGTGGCTATTTAGACTTTGTAGCTCAGTGAATAACACTTTGGGCATTTGATGTTAGAGTATTGAATTGAAATCCCATTATGAGCAGCAACATGAGAACCCGTTTATGTCCAACTGATGAGTCTCAAATAAAACGAAACACTAGTCGTGAATTCCACTGCTGACCACCAACCAACTTTACTAGAAGTTTGTTTCAGTTGGCCACTTTTTGGCTTGATCTTGCATAAATGTTATTTCCTATTTTATGGTGTGATGCAGTCTGTTTGTCTGGTATATAAACCAAGTATGTTTGAAATAAATCATTCGCACAGTGGAAGCTGTTATTGGTGTTCTGGACTCAAGTAGATGGGCTAGGTGAACAAAGGAACAATAAGGACGCACGGCTGTTCATACCAGTCAAACGACATAGGTTTGGCACAATATTAAGATTGAATGTCATATCTCGATTAGCGAATAAATCACGTGATAACAAGCCAAGCTCAAGGCACAACAATTTTTTTTTATAAACTGAGTATGTATTCGCGATAGTATGGCTTTAAAAATAAATTCACCGTAAAGAGAACTCTTCGCTTTACCAGTCTTTCTTATTTTGATATTCCACAGTATTTTATGATTGATAAAAGTGTTTGTATTTTCCTGCTGTTAATGTACTGGACTAGATTTTGACTAGTTTTTGTTGATATTTGCACTCATTAAGCGGATATTTAGATATTAGATGTATTTATGAATTTGACAATGTTTTCGAATGATAACTAGTAATATAATCTGGAATATGTTTCGTCCTACTCAGGATTCATCGACTAAATTTACCTAAAGCGATAAACAATGGTTTCAAGTCCCAGTTTGAACTTCAATATCACTACACTAATATATACTGCTTATCTGCCTGAAATTTAGGACAAGGACTAACCATTAATAATTCATATCACTTGCATAAATTCTCTGCTCTGTTCTACATTAAACTTGTATGTTTTCCAGTTAGTGTACACAAATAGTGTAAAGTACAGTAGGCCGGAGGAATGTATATTTATTGTGAGAAGTTACGAACTAATTGCATAATACATATACGTAGCCTTTAGTCTTCCATTTAAACCTTTCGGTGTGCGCTGCAGTCTGAATCGTATTCTCGTCTGATCTCCAACTCCATGTTTTCAATGTTCTGAAACTCTTCACTCTGACAATTGCTGCAACTCCAACGCCACATTCCTCTACACACTACTTAAAAACAATCTTGTAAGTAGCATCCACTATACTAGCATATTAACGATTTTAGAGTCATTCAGATAGAACCATTTTAGAATTATTTATAATTCTCATTATTTGAAGCATGAAGCGTATCGTCTATATTGTATAATTCCAATCGGTTAGTTCATTTATTTTGATTGATCTAAATAATCATATGTATAACAGTAATTACTAATTGTTTTAATGTTGTTTATTAGTTCTCTGTTTATTTACCTATATAACTGTGCGTAGCTTCCTTCATTCCTTAATTAATACCGTAAATCTATTATTCAATAATGAATACTTCCTAATTGTAATTGGTTTAGGAGACATGATTTGAGAAATTCTGTTTCTTGATTTATGTAACATTAAGTCAATATACACATTGTCTTGTACACTACATCAGTCAGCCATAAACAATGTAGAACTCCAAAGACATATTCATTTGTTCAAGTTATCATACTACACCAAATGATCAAAATATCAAGTCAAATTTCAGAGTAATAGAATCAGTAACAGTATCACTAGTAGTGGAAAAGTTTTTATGTATATTATGATCAGAGTAGAAAGGATAAATTCGCAGAATTAAAGGTAAATGATAATTTTAAAACTCATGATCTAAGTGAATTGCTCTACACAACATTGGGGTTTTTATTCTGAGCCAGTGTTACCTAGCAACTCCAACTATAGATTTGAGATCATCTCGCTGACTCTGATCAAGTAATCTGCGTTTATCAACACGAACCATTTCAGTAGCTACTTACAACATGGACTGATACTTTGTCTTGGTTTGGCAGTCAGTCAGTCAGCTACAACGTAGGACCAGGCACATACATGCATCGGTCCAAGTTGCCATACCTCATTAACACAACAAGATAGATGGACACCGAATCCATAAAAGTAGTTAATCGACAGGTGGTAATATATAAAAGAAAGACTGCAATAAGGATATAGTACAGGAAGAAAGAATTAGTTCATAGAAAGAAAGATATGAAGCAATTTTAATCTCACAGTTTAAGGGAAGATAGAGAGTGTATACACCGACGCCATTGTGATCGATTCTGAGCCATGTCACCAAGAGTCTCCAACCATTGGTTACTATAGTGACGCGGACCCCAAACAAGTAGTCTGCATTTACCAACGTGGCTCAGACTAGAAGTTAGTGACTTCAAGCACTGATGATGCTACGTTTTGGTTTGGCCGCCCCTAACTTTCTTCCAACCATCTGCAGCACCGGTTAGCATTGCACGTCGTGGTAATCGGTGTTCGGGCATACGTAACACGTGGCCCAACCATCTCAGTCGATGAAGATTCACAACCTCATCAACTGATTTACCATCATTCCCTAATACCCTGCGTCTAACCTCACTATTACTTACCTGGTAATCCCAGCAGAGGCCAGCAATATTTCTGAGGCATCTGTGGTCAAATACCAGTAGCTTACGAGTGTCTTCTACTCATAATGGCCATGTTTCTCTGCCGTAAATTGAAACAGAACGGACTGCCACGCAGTATACTCGTCCTTTTATTGATAGACGGATATCTCGCCTTCGCCAAAGGCGACGTAAGTTGGTAAAAGCCAAGCGAGCTTTTCGAATCCGTGCTGAGATTTCGTCAGACACCAACCCATTAGGGCTGATCAGACTTGCAAGATAAGTGAAGTTGTCAACGCTTCCGACTACTTCACTCCCTATCCTTAGTTCAGGTGTTGGCGCAGACCAATCCTTGGTTTGGCAACGTCTAACTTCCTTCTAATCTATTCTTGTGAAAATATATTTACTTGTACAATGTTAATCATTGTAAATCTCTTTCCCAGTGTATAACTTCCATTCAGTTTCATTTTTTAAACACAAGAAATATTCTTCTCTTTTTTCAACTAGAAATATTCTGATTGTCAATGTGTAACCCCATCTTCACTTAATCCATCTGGTTTGATCTCATCAATACCAATGTCATTATCATCGTCGATGAGAATAAATAATGAATTCTTATTAGCAAATAATTCTGGTGAAGTTTATCCTGGTCGATGTAAACCTAAGTGTACTTTGTATGGTTTATTTCTAGCTATGTTATTCTTACATATTCTTTGTACTGGTATGTTACAAAATCCAAGTAATGTAATCACATTGAGGTGAGTGGATTGATGATGATAACTACTGAATATTGTTTTCCGTTAGAATTTCTTATAAATGAATTAACACTCTTCCTACAATATTACTTTGTCTTGTGATTACTGTTCTTGAAAGATTTCATCTAAGCCTTGATGATATGTGAAGTGGATGCCTAAGTGTTTTGATCATTACTAGTGTTAGCCTCTTACACTCAAAATGTGATTGAAGTACAAGTACACATTGAATAACCGATATTTGTTTGAAGAATTTTAGCTTAAATAACATTAAACTACTGTTTCGTGTTTAGATTGCTTTGAAGTTTATCAGAAGTATTCTTCCATGATTTGTTATTGATCTCCTGACAAGTAAATTACCAGGTTAAAGTATTCATTTGTATTGCACGCAATATAATACCAAATGGCCTGGTACGGCCGAGAGTGGGGAGATTCCGCTCTCTCTCCCTCTCGAAATGTTCAAAAGTTATTAGCATTGTAATTGATTACTGATTATTAATCAGTAGCATAATTAATAAAGAGGAAAGAAGTCAGAAAGGAAGGGAATAAATATTTTTTATATAGTCCCAAACGAACCGAACACTCAGACAATTTGGAACGAAATGATGTTCTTTTCTTAATCAATTGATGAACGCTAATTTCTTATTTGACATTTGAATAACAAGAGTTAATGCCAATGGTGGAGAAGATTTGTAGCTCAGGTAAATGATTTTGGTCTTTTGTTCCCCAGCTCAGAGAAATTAGATATGTCCTGAGAAGAGAAATAAACTCTGTAAATGTTTCTTTTTATACGAAGAATTAATGAAATATTATAGCTTCCACTGCACACAAGAGCAAATATATAAGTCAAATTATATGGGATTCAATGTATATATCCTTATGTGTTACATTTATATCAATCTGTCGGCTCGCATCAGTAATTATTTATAGATAGAACTTGTTTCTATGTTTTACTTGTCCTCAATCATAAAAGGTAATGTTCCTAGGTAAATGACAATAGATTCTATCACTGACCTACGTTCAAGTTGTCTAAGGATTGAGAAATATTAATAGTTGAATTCATGAGTCAATTGAAGCCAGACCACCATGGAAAACCTGGAAGCACAGATTTTCCATGGTGGTCTGGCCTCAATTGACTCATGAATTCAACTACCATAATTACTATAATATTCGCAAAACCCCTTTCTGATTAAGAAATATGTTTAAACATAAACTCAGCTCAGCAGAAGTTCTAACTTGTATAGGATCTCTTTTCGTACACTACTGGATAAAGTTAGTGTACTTTGATATTTTTTTAAATGGTAGGCAGTGTTTATGTTGCTTCATCTTCACATACAATTGTTTGTGAATGTGTTACCTACAATCGATACTATTTGATTCCAATGAACCGAATCTATTGATGATCTCACTTCATCGATTTTCATCAGTTTTAGGTATGATATAACCATTAAACTTCAATGGTAAGATTTCTACATATACAGTTCTATTTTATTAGTTGTAACCGACATAGAACCTGGCGGTTATGTGTGTTGACTCAAGCTTCCATACCTTAATATCATCATGATGAGATAAACATGAACACTAAAAGAATCGGTATCATTAAGTAGTAATAATGGTGAGAAAGATTAGTCATAGCAAACATCGTCCGAAAAGACTAAATAAAAGGAAAATATGTACAAGGGAATACTGGAGCTGAAAATCTTCATTAAGATAAACAGTGAATACATCTGTGCCATATCATTCAATGTCTTTAACCACTAATTGTAATTATCACAATTACCTCAAATCAACATCATTTGTACTTATCCAACATGGCTAAGATTAGTTCTTTTGAAATTGTCCTTTCTTTTTTCAAATGAATACTATTAATCATTCATATTTTATAAAAATGAACTAATAAAGATATAATTTGTAAATTATCTTTACAGTTGTGTCTCATCAGAAGATAGTTCTGTTGCACTTGGATTACAGATATTCTTTGTCAGAACATTAGGTAAGAAAAAATTGTAAAACAATATTGTTTTATAATTCGGTTCTCTTTGTTTGTTTTATTCAGATAAGTAGTTGATTTAGTCATTATATACTGTGACTTCAAATATCCACTTCAACTTCTAACTTTTATTGTTGATCGATGTGTATAAGAGATACTGACAGACGATCTATCATGGATGTTATCTTCTTTCTTTATTTCCTTACAATTTATTAAGTTTATTTTTATAGTGATAAACATTAGACTAAGTAATATGGTGCATAGTTGTAGGATACTTTTTGGTTTTTGTACAAATTCCGCAAAGCAGTGAAACAGTCTGTGTTAGGCTGTTTTCTTATGTTAATGATGCCAAATACACTAAACTCTATGAAGTATTAAATTGTTAGAAGTTATTTTGTTTTTACTGAAGTTCAGCTATTGGTTTATATAAACTCAATGGGATATCGATCTGCTGCGGCTTCAAGGTCACATTATTTGAACATTGTCTTGATATACTCTGAGCCCCAAATGCCCTGGTACGGCCGAGAGTGGGGAGAGTCAGCTCTCCCTCTCGAAATGCTCTCACATGGCTACACGTATATAGTTTCTGCCAGGGAAGTCCTACTCACTGTCTTCTCGTAACGGTGGTGTTGTTTACGAAATTCAGAGGACGAAAAGCGAATGTCCGGCGCTTTAACCGGATTCCGAACCAATGGTGCACGTGGGATCCAGTATCCTGCAAGAACAAATGGCGTATGAACCAATTGTTGGTCACCGGCTTCCATGGGACTGCATCTCCTTTACGATGCTCCACTGCCTTGTGGATCAGACCTTTAGGTCGAAGGCTCGGGGAGTGGCCCCCTAAGAAAACTGCCTGCTTCGGTTTGGGCACCCGGGCAGTATCACAGCCCTCACACTTATCGAATGAGATTTGTGTGGCGCATATGTATTTGGTGCCTCCTTGTACCAATATCTATGTGTTAAAATAAAGAATGAAATGATGTACTCTGGTACTTTTACGACTGAATGTAAAGTCTAGGTGGTGTTTGTTTTCAAACGTAACTTTGCTGTATAGGTGGAAAAGTCAGATTTGAATACTTCATCTTTTGGGTTAATAATTGGGGCTGGTCCGCTGAAACTTTATGCAACATCTCTCGACCATCCATTTGTTCTTAATTTTTTGCTCAAAATGTATCAGTGACATTGGTAACTGTGCCAGTTGTTTGGAATAGTTCCAATATGTTCTGACTTAATAAATTAATCTGCTCTAAAGTGAAGTAGTTGTTTCAACTCACTGATTGACATACTATCATTATTCAGAACACCCATACCACTTGCAGAATTTGTTCTGAACTCATCTACATCCACTTCTAACATACATCAGTTAATAAATCGAAACACTATTTTCAAACTGTTTTATGCTACTCTAAATCTAAAAAGCAGTTGATACTCGTTTAAGTAAAGTTGGCTATCAGTAGAATCCGAGACGAGCGTTTCGTCTTATTCAGGACTCACTAGCCGGATATACTACCTTCCTCCCATTGTTCACAATGGAACATAGCACCTTTCATTTCAAATGGCTAACACATTATTCACTGAGCTGTTGAGTCCAAATAACTGCTAGCTTGTACAATCGATATAAATTTAATTCTATATTTCCTTTTAGTCACAAATTTCAGTAAAATTGGATAGTGGTTAGTGGTGGAATCACTGATATACAATTGAATGACAATAGTGAATCAATCTACGTTCGAAATACACGAACATCATAAGGGACTGATTAGTTGAAATCCTGAACATTTCAAAAATTGGTAAAATACTAAACCTTTACAAATAACTAATATATGGATAACAAAATTAAGATGTAATTTTCTACTGAATGTGAACAGGCAAACACTTAGTTTACTTACTATTTAACGTTTGATTTCCATGCTATCTTTAATTTCTACTAGGGACTCATTGAGTGCAAACTGATTATAATTGTACTGATTAAACTATTGCTTAGTCGTGTTCGCTGGTCTTCTTTATATTTGTTCGTGAATAGTGTATCTAGTATAACGTTATCCAGTCTCTGTATATTGTATCTATCGAGTATCTAGTCTAATGGTAACCTAATCTCGATCTCGATTGTATTATAGTAATGAGTACTAGAAAATATTCTTATTCTCTCTTCTTTTTTTTCAATGACAGTTGGATAGAAATGTTCATCTTTTAATCAGTGAATCAATGTTCTTTGTTCATTTTTTTTTCTTTGAATAGCATATATTCCGGCACCGATGTATTTCGGCCAACTATTCGATTTAGCTTGTCAATATCGTTCAAATCCTGCAGATCACTATTCATCCAGTCCAATAAATAATAATGAATCGTTATTAATGAATACAAATATATTATCATCATTATCAAATTCATCCATATTCTCATCGTCTTCGTCTTTCTCACCATCATCATCTCCACTGTCATCAATCTACTCGTCGTCTTCTGCAACCACTGCTACTACAATGTCTTTAGATCAAAAGTATTCTACAACAGCTGGTGGATGTTTAGAATATAATTTAGAAGGTTTACCATTTATTTGGCTTGGTACTGTATGTGTATTAAAAATAATTAGTTTGATTGGATCCACAATTACTTGGTGGTTAGCTAAGTAAGCATTGTTGTTGTGTTTTTATCTATGTAGATTACTTGTTCGGGCAGGTATTGGGCCGTAATGACAGGAAAGTAGTTGTATGATTTCCCTCTCTCTTCCTAGTTCGATTATTGATTAGTTCACCTATATTGTTATTGGGACTGGTAATCTTTCATTTACTAATTGACGCATCGATCAACGAACAACAGCCATGATCATAACGATTATTTGTCTTCGTGCACTTTCTAACACAGTAGCCAATCGGAAGACGGAGGTAGAGAGAGCAGATCTATTGTATTGTACTCAATTCAATCATGACTCAAAGCTCATAAAATAATATACCTGACATATTTTGACCACACAATTAGTGTACATAACTTAGTCACATGTGACACAGAACCGAAGTAAATAGGGGAATGATTAATCAATGATAAACCTGGAGTAATCAGACGTATGACTACGATTTCTGGAATGAAAGCAAGCTTAGAAATTCCAGGTATTGTATATTTGGATTTAGGCGTTCAGGTCTCTCATCAGGTTGATCAGATCCTTTCCTGAACATGTCTCTACTGCAACCTCTCATTAAACTAGTCTCTCTAGTCTTTGTTTTCATCATTGGTGGGCGCATAGCCTTGAATAAAATTTATTGTTATTCTCTCTTTTGGTCTTAAGAATGCTTTGGTGATTCTAGGTTCGTCAGATTTCTACCCTATAAGTGCTTTTCTTGCTTCTTTGGACAACGTCATGATCTTGCTCAAGATCATGGATCGATTGAAGGTAGAGTTTGCACGCGAGACTGAGGGTCCTGGGTTCGAGTCCTGCGTGCGGGGTCGTGGATGCGCACTGCTGAGGAGTCCAGTGTTTCCAGGTTTTTAAGGGTTGTCTAGCTTAGATCGACTCATGAATTCAACTGTGAAAATACTACAATCTCCACAAATCCCCATACTGATAATTTATATTTGTTTTTGTACCTAGTTGTATCAAATTTTGTGCCTCGACGTGCGATGTTCAGTGGTATAGGAGTAGGTTGGAAGAAAGCTAGAGGCGGCCAGACCAAAACATGGCACAAGTCCATGAAGTCACTGACAAGTGGTCTGAGTCATGTCGGTAGGTGTAGACTACCTGGTTGGGGACCGCGAGGTGATAGCAACCGATGGTTAGAGACCCTGAATGACATGGCTCAAAATCGTTTGCAATGGCGCAGGTGCATCCACTCTCTGTGTTCTCCCAAATTTTGATCTCTTTATTCCTCCTTGTCTTTTTTTTTCTCCTCTCAAATTTATTTCACTGTATTATACTCTTTAAGTAACATCTCCAAACACTAATCTTCCCGATTACTGCTTATACTCTTATTACCTCTATCACTACGGGATTTGAATCGACCACTGCATCTCTGTGCTAATGTGGTGTGGCAACTCGAACTGATGTACGTACGTACGAAGTTCTACGTTGTTACTGACTGAAATTTTGTGCAAAATATATAAATAAAGGACGAGTAACACAATCTTGATAAATACTAAGATATGATCTTGGCGGTGATACTATAATTTATAAATGTTTTTTTGAACGGCTGTAAAGTGACGCTAGGTAAGTTCAACTACCCTACCTAGGGTCTAAGGAGGGTTATGACTTAGTGTGAGAAATTGGAATCGAGATTTAGAGTTGTAATATCGTTTAACAAACAGTCCACATTTCCCTATCAATCACAATTTGATTATCTTCATATTAACATCTCTAATTGTGACATTGATATAGACTTCAATATCATAGTTTAATTCACGTGAAGATCACAGTTGCATCTTACTAAAATATTCCATTTACTATGAAGCTTATATCAAACAGAGCTTCATATTAATCGCCTTGATTTATTGCTTAGAACAAAACTACGATGCACATCATAAGAGAAACCACCTAAACTAATAATATACGTTGAAAATTGATCCAAACTATACAAGAGCAATGACAATTAATTAGTGCAACTTCTCAAACTGTTCATTTTATTCTGTTGTTATAATATTTTCATTTTGATCTGTTGAGACAATATCGTGATCATTATCATTATCACTTTAATGTATAATTTAGTTGTTCTCTTCTCATACAATACACACATTCCTTTCTCTTTGTTTCACTTATTTCAAAGACGTCAATTCGATTTGATGACAAAACACAAAGAAAAACAACAAACTATCGAAGGTGAAGAAACAAAGAAGGAAATGGAACTTGCATTACATCAGACAATTACCTCTAATCCAACTAACATTAATAATAATACTAATAATAATAATAATAATAATAATAATAATAATAATAATAATAATAATGCATTTGAATTGATCGATTCAACGTCGAATGGTCATCAAATACAAATTGTATAATTAAATAATAATCATCATCGTCATCAAGGTCCAGTATGATCTCACATGTATGTGTCTTTGTATGTTTTTTTTTTGTTTTAAAAAAAAGAAAAAAAAATTTTACTCAACCTTTTACTTGCTTGTGGTTTGTCTCTTTTCCGGGTTTCATTTACTTCACTTTTCTCCCTACATTATGTCATGGTATATGAATGTAGTGGGATTTCTTAAGAGAACTAATAAAGATTTTCACTAACTTTGAAGAAGAAGAAAAAAGAACATACAAACTTTTCTCTCCATGTACATAATTCACTTGTAAAACTTCTTGGATTTCCTCTCTCTCTCTCTTTTGAATCGTGGAACAATGGTGGCTCACTGGTTATTTTTAATACATTCAACTTTCATTCACTAAGTCACACCTCCATACTACTTAATTTCATCTAAACAACTGAGGAGTAGTAGTAGTAGTGTTATTAACCTTCTTTTCCTAGTTACCTTATAACTTATTATAATCTCATGTAAAGTATATTATGAATGAATTTGAAACTTTGAATTTTCATATTTATAGAATAAGCACTAAAACATTGATTATGTTTGTTTATCATCTATACTATCTCTTGTGTTATCTAGATTTGATTCATTAAAAAAAGGAAAGTCTTATCATTTGTTATTGTATAATAGTTCCTCAGTTATTTTCTTTGTCTTCTTTACAATCACCATTATGAATTGTGGTTGTTAAGATGAGGTAGGTAGGTGGGTGGGTGGTTGCTTGGTTATTTACTGATGTATTTTTTTGTCACTTTAAATGTTGTCATTACTGCATTTTTCTTTTCGTTTAATGTTCACTATGTAGTTAGTTCTACAAAGTGAATTCATCCACTTTACTCGATAACATTGAATTATCTTGTGTAGTTTCTTTTCATTTAAATGTACTACATGTTGCTATGACCTTTTAAAGTGTGTATACATGTGTGCTCATTGAAATTTCTAATAGCCGGTGATAATAATTGTTGTCTACAATATTAGGCATATTTCCTTTTTGTATTATGTGTGTGTTTTCTCATATTTCTATATGAATTTCTTCTTGTATAGTCTCTCTGTATGCTTATTTGCGAAGCGAATACATGTGTTCTTTCTTAACAATAATAATGATTATAGATTACTCACATCATTTACATTGAATTACAATTTAATGACTTATAGTGTTTGATCTGATCTAAGTGTTAAGTAGAGAATGATTATCATTTAGTTATAGTCGAAGATGTAGTAAAGATCGCTTAAAGCTAAGAACAAACAAAGTACCAAGAACTCTTAGTCTATCAGATAATCATGGTTTTATGATACAAAAACTAATAATTAAACCATGTGATGAGGCTGGATAAATTTTGAATGAGATCTCATGTATTAAATGAATAACTAGATTCGTTTTGTTGTGCGAAATTTATTTATTTAAACATATAAACAATGGTACAATGAGTCACCGAATAGATATGCGCCACATAAATCATTCAATTTGTGTGAGGGCTGGAATACTTTTCGGGTGCCCAAACTGAAGCGGGTGGTTTTCTTAGGGGGCCACACCCAGAGCCTTCGAACAAAATTCTGAACCACAAAGCAGTGGAACAACGTCAGGAGATTCAGTACCTTGGTAGCCAGTGACCAACAATTGGTTCATATGCTATTTGTTTCCTTAAAATCCTGGAGACCATGTACACCATTGGTTTGAAATGAGGGTTTTCCAACTCCCCTAGGTTGACTCTCTGAGTCCAACGACCCGGTTAAAGCGCCGAATATTCTTTTTTCGTTCTCTCAAATTCGTAAACAACACCCGTAGTGAGAGAAGGTAGTGAGTAGGACTTCCCTGTCGGTCGTTGTATTCACGTAGGCATGTGAGATCATTCGGAAAGCGAGAGAGGTGACTCTCAGCCGTACCAGTGCATTTTAGGGCTGTAGTGTGAAAGGAAATTATTGACATGGTATTGCATTTACACAATAGACAAAGGTCTCAGGAAAGTCATGGAACCTTTAGATTTTAAAGAATGAAGCTCAATAAATGTTTCATATCTAATGTATCTAGGAGTTGAACTTGTTGGAAATTCCAAAGTCTCTACATACCCAGAAATTGTCAGGAGATGTTTTTCTCCAATTAGCGTCATGCAGAAACTTCCTCAAAATATCTAACAAGATGAAGGATCATCCCTATAGGATATTTAACTATACGCTTACTATATTTAGCATGTTCCCGAAAAGTTCCAGATCACGTTTACATACATATTTATATACACCCTCGGTTTTCTGTAAATAAACGGATTCTTTTACTCATGTTCCTCCTTTTCTCTGTTGTTTGAGTTAATGTATAGAAGTAGTTTGGGGTTATAATAATAAGCGTTCCAGTAACAGATTTATCAGGAATGTAGTGTGGGTGTATAGATGAGAAGACTCGTTGAAGTATGTCTTGAATCAGTTAGCTAGTATTTACGTTATACACAGCGCAAAACTTGGCCTAAATATGCACCATCATTTCATCTATAAATTCAGGAAGAAGATTAACTAGATCGAAGGCACGTGAATCGAAATAATTATTGTTCAGAGAGAAAAACTAGACCCTACATAGTAACAAAAGTAAGATAAAGATTACTTGTGTCCGTGCCACTAATCAATTCGAGAAGCCTTCAACCATACATTGCGATTATTACATTAATCCCAACCAATAAGTCTATATCTTGTGATGCGGCGGCTCATGCTCCATTGGGAGTAACAGGCTTAAGTAAGTAACTTTTTGTTTTGGCGTTAAATTTTGGGTTGAGCTTTTCTAATTCTTTCCGATCCGACGTGAACCAAGATCCTTCGTCACGGAGACTGGCTGAGGATGTGTGACACATTGTCAACTATTTCTGTTGACGAAGATTCACAGCCTTATAAAACGTTTCTAATGTCTAATTAGTATCCTACATCTGATTCCACTATGTGGTCGAATAGTAGTTACTTACAGATATCGATTGCATTCAAAGACATTTCATTGTCATGGTTTAAAACACATTGAACTCCTGCGTTATTTATATTCTCTATAGGGGGAAAACTTACATTTCATAGCACAATTTGATAAGAGATAAGCGATCGTTTTACATAATAATAGTTCAAGTTTGGGTAAATTAAAATTAATTGGCTAACAACTGGTTCATTAATGGCTTATTTAGAGAACCCAGCATAAAACAACTAGGCTCTTCATATTGATTTACTTAATGTAATGGGAAAACGGAGTTGATCTGTAATAGATTTCTAACCAATCTGGTTACAGACACTTGTTAATGAAAACACTGGCAACTAATTGGGCAGATTCAAGGTTAAGACAAATTGTTTATATTTACACAAAGGAGTTTCTAATCCCCAAAACTGTATGTCTTTAACAATATCTACACAAGGTGTTTTAAAATCAATCTTATGGTCTGTTACAACTATGTGTGTTACTAACGTGGAGAATGATTTTTTTATTCCTATATTTATGTCCTTGGACTGTCTACCCACTTTGTTGCTGAGGTTACGTATCTAATCCAGATTAAGACCTTGGCGCGATAGGCTGACCGACCTTACTTGAGGCTAGTACGCGTGAGTTCAAAGTGTGGTAGAGAGAAGAAAACTATTCTATCACCTGATTAGCTGACAAGCACGCAAATGAGAGAAGACAAGACAACTGGAACACTACTCGATCTATTCCCGATATCCTGATTTTCGGATTAGTGTAAAAAGGTACATGGATAATTAGGTGACTAACCCGCCACAACATACAATTATGTCCAAAGCCGGGAATTAGCGTAGAAAATATTAATGTTTACATTACAATAGCTTCGGAACAGAAAAGGGTATGGCAATGAATCATACATCGAACGAAAGCTTATGTTCTGTAGAATAGATTCGAGACAAAAATAAATGTTAATGTTTTACAAGCTTTGCATAAAATGAAATAACGTCCCGAAAAATAACATTCGTAGTTTGTCAGGGCTTCTTGTTTCTCTGTTCACATCACCTATGATTATCAGATTATTTGAGAATAATTAACTATGAAAGTATTTAGATACATGCCATATGACCTCGAGATGGATTGTTTGATTACTCCATCTTATGTGTTTATGCTCACACATTGGTAAGTGCAGTGGGATATAATGTAAGCATTTATACAATGTTGAGTAGTATGTTTTAATGATAATCGATTTAGTAAAATAATAGGGTTACTCAATGTCTGATTTTGATTTTTTTTTTGTTTTTTACAGTAATGTAAATGTTTTTCTTTGAAGCAGAACTTAATAAGGAGTTCCAATTTTCACTGACTTTTAAACTCATAGATGAACTTCAACAGATATCTGTTCGATATCAATTTTTTTTAGTCAGTAGTTTTAGATCTTCAATAGTATTTGTAATGTGGACTCTTTGAAATATTTTCAGGAGGCTTCTTATCAAACCTCACCTGTATTTGTAGGTTAGATATTGACCAGTCTATGTGAACTTCCTGTAAATTGATTGTTTTTTTTAACCCGATCTCCCTTTCGACTTAAAAGTTTGTTTAGAAGGGACAAATGGTCAATATTTTCCCCTTCATAAGTTAGTACGAAATTTTGATGTTATTAAGTCTATCTACAAATTGATCCACAACGAAATGTGGGAGACTATAATTTATGGAATAATTAATAGACTTACAGATGGTAAGTCCAGGATTTTTGCGCGAAATTCACTCATCCTTATAGTTAAATGAAATTTAGACATGATAGTTGACGTAAGTTCATGATGAAAATTTTAACATGAATTCTTAACCACAGCTTCCATTCGTAAATCCTAATCGTAGCCTTAGTGCACGCTAGGCTTGGGAAGGTCCGCTCTCCCTCCCAAAGTGTCCATATGCGACCATGTGTTCTTAGCCTCTGTTAATGAAGTTCTACTCACTAACTTTTTTCAAAGAGGCGTTGTTTACGAAAGTAAGGGGATGAAAAGCGAACGTCTGGCGATGGAAACGAATTGGTGAATATAGAGAACTTACACGAGGAATTTCGATAATCTTGATTCCTGAAGAACAATGTAAATGCGCTCCAAAGGCCCTAGAAAACGAATGGTGTATGGGTCTATATTTGGCTACCGGTTACAGCATACTTTAACATTGCTCCACTCTCTTTTTTAATTAGACCTTTAGATCAAAGCCTAGATGAGTTGCCTTCGAACATTCTACTTGCTTCAGTTTAGGCAATTTTGCCGTATCCAGCCTACACACAAACTTGTTCTGTGCGGTCTAGACTATTTCTGGTGCCTAATTGTACTAGATTTTTATTCCATAGATCATAAACATAGAAGTTTGTCTATATTTGTGAGATTTAAAGGTAAACAGTATGACTGCATATATTGTAAAACATTAAACTTTATAGCTAGTAAATTTACAAGACATACGAACCGTGAATTCACTAAGCTTATCAGATTTTTACATAAATACATTTTTAAAAGAAGCGATTGATGACAACAGGAGAATAACAATTAGATCAGCGGATAAGTTTTGATTATGAGCGAAGTGATCTCAAGTACTGTCAGGGGTGTGACGCAGTTGTTAACTGTCGTTCGAATACGCTTTGAAGTGACAAATGATATTGAGATGCTTGAAAATGAAACTAGGTCGGAGATGTTCTTGACAAACTGGTATGGTGATCACATTGCTAAAAGGAAAACCGCTTGCGGTCGGTCATGTACAGTCTTTATGTGAGTAGTTTTAGATGAGTTAGCAACAGAAATCCAAGCAATAAAGTGAAATGTTTTGTTTTTAGGGTCTCTCTACATAATTCTGGGTATGAAACACGGTTGTTGGAAGTAGAGCACATATTTAGACCCGACGTTTTTGTCCTAGGTACTTAGAAGAACTATTTGCTTATCGTGAGACGACCGATTGAGAAATGTTGAGGTACTAGTTAGTAAAGGAAAATCGATAGATCAGGTTATAAATCATCACCTGAGGTGGTTAGGGTATGTGTTACATATGCCCTATCACCGCCTACTTTGACAAGTAATGTTATCTGTTATGTGAATAGGTTTGAAGAAAGCTAGCGGCATACAAACGAAAAAGTTATTGATAGTTGGTCTGAGTCATGTTGGCAGATCAGCGTAATAACCGTCATCAGTGGTTTGAGACTTTAGGTAATTTTGGCTCAGAATCTATCACCATTACACAAATACATTGACTCTTTATCCCCTATTCGGTCTCGAATTTCAGTATTTCTTCGTATATACCTTCCAACACTATCTTTCCAAGCTGTATTCTCAATATATATTTTCTTTCATTATCAATGCTATCATAGTATTTGAATTCGGTTGCAACTCGTCATGTTGATCTGGCACAGTAATTTGATCCAACGCTAATTTGTATTAGGTTCTAAGTTGATTATAAGTGACTAGATCAATGGATTAAAATAAAGCACAACATTGAGATTAGATGGTGGTTGGAGGTAGTCGACAGGAAACCTTGGACCCGGGTTTCGTGCTACTTGGCACTCGTCAGCAAGTTATACCTGTAATCTTGAGGGAACTGGTGCTCCCTGACGGATTCGATCCCGTTTCAACCAACTTCATGGTCAGAAACGTTACCACTGAGCTATCTAGATCCACACATGACATAGATCAATCAATTGTAAAGCACAACATTGATTTTTACAAGCAAAAAGGGGATATATTTGTTGTTTTAAAAATAGAATAGTCAATACATAACGAAACTATGCGTATAACACACTATTAAAAGCATTAAAAAAACGGTAAAACAGATTATTATTGTTATCACCATCGTTTAAATGTTAGATTCCTTCTGAATGAAGATGAAAAGTAAATGAAGAGAAATAAAAGAAATCAGATTTTCTAAATAAAATAAAAAATTATTTATCAAACATCTTTTATTTCTGATTGAGATCACGAACCAATTGATGTTAGACCATCTTTGCAAACGTGGAAGCATTGGACAGCCTTTCTGTCCTATTGTGGGACTCCTCGGCAGTGCGCATCCACGATCCCGCTCACGGGATTCGAACCCAGGGCCTTCAGTCTCGCGTGCGAACGCTTAACCTACTGGACCACTGAGCCGGTATCCAATGGTGATAGTGTCTAACATCGACCAATCCACGAAATTGCGCGACCATCTTGGATTGTACTGAGGTAGATACCTGTCTCTACCCAACATGGATTAGCTCCACTGGTCGCGGTTTCTCATTAGAACTCCGAGAGTTCCCTCACAAAGCTAGTCACTAGTGAGCACATGTTAATTACTAGTATAGGGGTTGTGGAGATTATTAAGTTTTTGACTAGCTTCGTGAAACATCAGTCGGCTCATGATCTCAATCAAAAACTTAATAATCTCCACAACCCCTATACTAGTAATCTTTTATTTCTCTGTTACATAATGCAAACCGTTAACATGTTACATGAAGTGTTAACGTCAATGTTAAGTGATTACATAACTTAATGAAAGATTAGATTTGCATTTAATCTAGATTTGTGTGTTAGTTAGCATTCACGAAAACAAGAAGTTAGGAGAGACTACAATTTGTGGACGAGCCAATCAGAAGCGTTTGAGGGAGTTCAAGGTCACGGCATCCATTTCAGTACTTGAGGTTTACGTACAATCGGTTCACAGAGGATTCTAGGGAAGATATGATAATTGAACGGCTACAACAAATGGAATTATTAAGTTTTTTCATTTGTTATTGTGGTAATCAAATGACTTGTTGACCTTTGTGTAGACTACCATTATGATGTCTTTCGATATAATATATGTTAGAGGAAGAAGTCTGCTAGAATAAGGACTTTTTTCGTTCGATTCAGATAGAGACGAAGAAAAATTCTGATATTTGTTGCGAACTGTATAAAGCATCAGTAACATTGACTGCAACATTCACAGATGTTACTGAAGCTTCGGTTGTTTAGTGGTATGAGTAGTGTAGAGATATATGTGTAACAAAAATGACAAGCTTACACAACCGGAGTGCACACGAACAATATTGAGGATATATGGCCGAGGCTGAAATAGTTTTTGCGACCTTATCAAGACTCCAGAGGCCTACTATTATAAAGCCATATGGATGAGTTCTTCTATCGAATGCATTACGACTTTAAAACCTCTGAACCTCTTTCTAACCTTGACAAGTTTTTGAACCATGTAAAAGAAGTGTATCCACTTTAATTCCTTGGTTTTACATAATGTCTTTACTATATACTAACTGTTTTCTGATTGATTAACACTTTTCAACGTCACTTAAAATTCATTCAAAGGTCGTCCATAAATTATAGTCTCGTCAGGGATTGATGCATCTCATGAGAATTAAACCAGTTTCAGAATTAAGAATGTTATCACAGAGTTGTTCAGACCGTGATTGACTGCATCTCTAACTCTTTGGGATAGAATTCATTGTTTGCTAACTGAAATCAGTGATAAGTATTGTGCAGAGCATTTTCGTATTTACTTGGCAAGAATCTTAACAGAAATGATTTTCTTATATGCTTGTTTCCTTCTGTCGTTTAACTACTATTATATCCTGTCTGTCTCTCTTTTAGCAATTCTAGGATTCACCGTTTTACCTTTTTTAAACCGAAAAGATGTGTTATACACAATGAATGGAATGGATGCTAGTTAGTAATTACCCATCTGCATGTTAAGTTATTAGTTATAAACCAGGTATCTGTGATGTATGGAAAAGTTATCCACAACAGACAACAAGTGAAAGTTGTGTAATATCGTGAATTGACTGAATTTGGACACTAAAACGATTGGATACCGGCTAATTGATCTAGAGTTTAGACATTCGTGAGCTAGACTAAAGATATTAGGTTTGACTTCTGGATGTAAAGTTGTGAATGTACACTTCCAGTAAGGAGTCCTGTGCTAGAATGAAACAGACATTCAATTCTTCTTGCAAATTTTCCATGGTAATCTAGTAAATATTAGTTCTTGATTTAAATTGAAAATTTATGATTGATTAATGAACACATGAATATGATAACATCTATGCCCCCAAATGCCCTGGTATGGCCGAGAGTGGGGAGAGTCCGCTCTCCCTCTTGAAATGCTCTCACATGGCCACGCGTATATAGCCTCTGCCAGGGAAGTCCTACTCACTGCCTTCTCGTGGCGGAGGTGTTGTTCACGAAATTGAGAGAACGAAAAGCGAACGTCCGGCACTTTAACCGGGTTGGTGGACATGGAGAGTCCACCTAGGGGAAGTTGGAAAACCCTGATTCCAAACCAATGGTGCGCATGTGCTCCAGTATCCTGAGGGAACAAATGGCGTATGAACCAATCGTTGATCACCGGCTACCATGGGACCGCATCTCCTGACGTTGCTCCACTGCTTTGTGGTCCAGAACTTTGTTCGAAGGCTCCGGGTGTGGCTCCCTAAGAAAACCACCTGCTTCAGTTTGGGCACCCCGGAAGTATCACAGCCCTCACACAAATTGAATGATTTATGTGACGCATGTCTATTTGGTGCCTCCTTGTACCTTGATAACATCTATGTATCCTTTATATAAAAGCGAACGTGAAAGAATTCATCTTACTAAATCATTTATGATGTAAATATGAACTCATTCAAAGTTTAACTATTCGAATCTATATAGTAGGTTTAATACAACTTGAATTTCTCAATTTCATAAACATGTATACTAATTATTACTAAAATTTAATGAGTAATGATTTCAACAAACAATAAGAATATAAGATGAATCGCTAACAAACGACAAGTGTAATTATTAAAATAAATATTCAAGGATGAACTAATTACAAGGTTAACATAACTGTCCATAATAAACATCACCTTAACCATTGACAAATAAATAAAACCATATGAATGTTTGAATCATAGTCTTCACAATTGATTGATCACTGGGTGGTGATCAATGTCATGCTTGTCTAGTCCTTATTAGTGCAGATCGAATGCTATCGATCATGTTGCAATGTGGCCACCAGTCTAGGTGACTCGACACTGCGGGCACTATGTATTGAGATTTAGATGGTGGTTGAAGGTAGTCAACAGGAAACCTTGGACCTGGGTTTCGTGCTACTTGGCACTCGTCAGCAAGGTGTACCTGTAATCTTGAGGGAACTGGTGCTCCCTGGCGGATTCGATCTCGTGGCACCCAGCTCCTCAGTCAGAGACGTTACCACTGAGCTATCCGAGCCGTGACTAACGGCCTGTAGGACTGAGTCAGTCGTAACGTCTCTGACTGAGGAGCTAGGTGACACGAGATCGAATCCGCCAGGGAGCACCAGTTCCCTCAAGATTACAGGTACACCTTGCTGACGAGTGCCAAGTAGCACGAAAACCGAGTCCACGGTTTCCTGTTGACTACCTCCAACCACCATCTAAATCTCAGTATCATAGTCTTATTGTATGACACTTTATTGCCATTATTCATATATATAATTCCAACTCAGATGTCGAATATTTTTGTACTTTCTAAGTAACCTAAATGTTATCAATTCAATGCCCTATGAAGTTGTATGAATGTATAGTGGTAAACAGTTCCAAACTATCATAAGACAATAATGTTACGATGCTTCTCAGAGTATTTTAAATAGTACTATAGCTGATGTCAGTCGATGATGAAAAATAGACTTGGAAACATTGAACAATCTCCACAAGCATCTTATATGAATATTTTATATATATACTTTTAATGGTCAATATTAAATGCCACACCCACTGAAGATTGATTCTCCACAACAGATTTCTTATTCAGTTTATCTTTGAGTGCTTCGATGTTTTGTTTATCCTAAGAAAAGGGAGATTTAAAAATTATTAATAATATTTAATGATTACCAAACGTCGAAAGTATTCATCTTCTAAAGTGGCTTCCCTTTTACCTAGTGAACCACCAGCTTCACGAATAGAACCACCGGCACCACCTCCCTAAAACGGATGGAGAATTATATATATATCAGAAGAGGTTTTGTGGAAATTGTAGTAATTTCAATATTTGAAATCATGAGTCAGTTGAAGCTAGACCACCATGGAAAACCTGGAAGCACTGAACGGCCGTTTCGTCCTATTGTAGGACTCCTCAGCAGTGCTCATCCACAACCCCGCTTCGCGGGATTCTGTATCCTGTATCAAGAAAATATTATCCTGGTTTATATTTTGTTCTTAATAGATAATCAATTGTGAAGAACCAACTTACTTGATCTATCTAGTATATTATCAAGCATCAATTCGTATTATAGAGAATCAGAGAAATTCATCTCCGTTATATAATAGTGGTATGTTAAATGTTCATTTTGGTAGATCCTTGTAACACATAAACTTGTATCGCAAATCTGGTCATATAAAATAGAAGAGTATTTTCAAACATTTTTTTACTACTGACACAATATTTCTGACATTTAAACATTATGTCATCGAGTAATTTATTCCATCAGAACTGAAGTCAACATTGACCATTCTTTTTCTTCAATAGAAGAATACAGACTGATAAATCTATTATTGTCAAGGTGAAAAGTTAATGTTATTATTATTGGCAGGGTTCGTAAAGAAAATTATTTGAGAATTACCTTTCCTGCTCCACAACCAGGCTCTGATCCTTCAAACATAATTTGTATAGTGCTATAAACAAATAAAAAAAACTGTAAGTTAATAAGCAAGTTCTTTAATTAGATTGGTTAAATCAACAACATCAGACAGTAGCTGTTACCTAAATAAGGTGGTCAGAGTTATCAAAAACGACAACCTATCCGAACCCAATATCCTGCAATAGGAAGGTCAAGGGCGGATAGATAACACTAAACGAAACAACTTAAGATCTGAAAGCGAAGTTATACTGCTGACTGTAGTTAAGTATGAATAAAATGTTTTCCTCTCCAAAAACTAGCATCTGAAGTGATGCAAGCCTCTAACAAAGGGAATGAATTGGTTGGCAAGATTAACCCCCAAAAAAGCACACCTCATCTAGTCGCACAGATTCGCAGTAACGCTTTAAAAGTTAACTCATATGAAACTACTTACAAAAAAGCCTAGTGTCACGCTTCAAAGTCGGTAAAATCATAACTAATTCAGTTTCATTTACAGACAACTAACTGAAAAGGAAACTTCTGTCTGGGCAACGGGGAAGTGATAACTACAATCCTGCAACACTTATGGTAATCTTGTTGACGATCAAATTCATTCAACCTATCTCTGTTGTCCGATAGTTCCGTATTTTTCTCGATGTGCCAACAATGCAAACGATATAAATTCAGGAAATGTTATTTCTTGGTTTCTTGAAACCACGTTCAAATCTACACGTTGAGGTGTTTAGTGTTTGAAACGTGTTGTAAACTACACAATAGGCTTTATTAGCTAGGAGCCGTGCCGTTGACATTTGCTACATCTCCGGCACTCACATACAGAGTCCAAATGTGGAGGACCAGTGCGATTTACACTTTGCTTATCTCAAAACTTGACTGCTACTTGTCGTGAGTTCGCTGGCTTAATTATGGAATTAAGTTCTAAGCTAGGACAGGCTCTCCAGAACTGGACGTAGTGCTCCTGTATCGCCTGATAAATAACTACTGTGAGGACAAAGAAAAGGAACACGAGACTATCGCTTCGACATATCTGCCTACGCTCCCGTTAAAGAAAAAGATGAATTTTGTAGAAAGTTTACTTACATTCTTTGAAAGCCTAAACCCTTGAACTCAGTAACTGTGGCAACCGATTTTAATGACAAAGTTGGTAAGAAACTTCGGTGTTTACCATGACGACTCAAAAAACCAGTTTAATGGCGAATATAAATAGATTACATTTCCATCAACTAATATTGGAGAGGCTCTATAGGAAACTGACGCCCATTCTACAATATATGTCCAGATATTTGAAAACGCTCTAACCAAGCACCAGTTTTTCTGCATCATACTGGACTCAGAAAATACATGGTTACATCCCCTGAAGTTCAACTTAAAGATGAAAAATTTAGGCGAATTGCAACAGTAACTAATTAGTTAGTCATATAGCAGAGGAGATAATGGAATCACAAGAATTCATAATACGCTGTATCCCTACAAAATTCATGCTTTATTGAAATTATATATGATATGACATGATAGAAAGATAACATTATTTAGGCCATTATTTTCTGGTATCTATCTGGCATAAACTTTCTTCTATATGACAAATGTGAACTCTCGTTTAATGTAACAATTTTGTTCCGTATATTAATTCAGGTAAAACATATTTAGTGTTCTTCACAGTAATCCAATGTATCTCATAGTATTTCTTATTATGCGGTATATGTAAAATCTGACATATAAATGATTGCGTCGTGGGAATTGTAGTGATCCTCGTTCTCCTGTATAACCAGTAGGATTGAGTAATTGCAGTGGTTCCCGATTGTCAAGTAAAAGCAATTAGGCTGTAAACTCAATAGGGTTGATACGTACATAAGAGCGACGGCTCCTCAAATATAACAGTTGGTTATGCAGTTACAGTTACGAAGCCAATTTTCCTGGTTAACATTGGAGACTCCTGGGATGTAACAGTAAACAGTGAACCAAACCGACGAAATTGTTCTTTCTCTTTCTATTAATTTAGCTGAGTATCATGATTAACCTTCATATAATAAATGCTACTAATATCTTGTCAGCGAAATCCGATGTAAAGCCTCCCCGCGATGCTGCTGGTTAGTAGGGGCAACCGTGCTAGCTAACTTGGTCGGTCGGCGGTGATCGGACTAATCCACCACTGTTGTAAACGGAATTAACTGGGTTCCGTTCTCAGGGCTCTCCAGAAATCTGGCCGGCTACCCGATGTGTATGCTTATGCATATGAATTGCATGAGTTTTGGCTTTAGTGGTTTATGTAGATATGTATAAGCAAAACGTACACGTGTGGGTTAGCGCAAGGAACGTACGCTGAAAAATTTCTGCCCTACGTCCAATGGAATCAGTGGACTGATCTTTCAGGTCGAAGACAATAAAAAAATATATGATAGAAAATACTAGGAAGAGTTGAACATCAACCTTCCCTGAAACAGTGCTTATGTCCAGGTGTATTTTGAGATGGTGAAGATTTGCAGCTCAGATGTGCTCCTGAACATCATCAGGTAAAAGTGAAGTATTCGAATTTCACCACATATGATTCACAGCTTTTCCTGTCGACCTCGATCTTCATTGGTTATTGTTTACCTTTAAGCTGTCATTATTTACCTCTCTATTTGTATGAAATCTTCATTTGATCTGATTATTGGTCCTATATTTGTCCATGACTTTTCCGATTGGTCGGTAGATTGGATCAGTTTCGATGTTTGTTTGTTTGGTTGGTGATTAACATCAGTGCCAAGCCTCTGAAAATTTTCAGATGTTTTTAATATTTCTTTTATGCAAGCTCTAAACATATTTCCAATCAAATGTGTGTCCATAGTATCTAAAATATAGACTATACCAATTGCAAAAAGCACTGCGCTGGACAAAGTGAACGCCCCTTTCGTCGTTGTCTGCATGGACATCAATTAGCGGTCAAACGCCATGACGTCTTCGCTTATATCAGTGCATGTAGACAAATAGATTCAGTCATCGTCCAAACCATTAAGTAAACTTTCCACATAAGTCCTTAACACAATAAATATATAAATGAATGAACAACCGAAAACATATCACATGCATTATACAGTAGTAGTGATAATGAGAAGACAAAGTCTATCTATTAAAGTACATTGTATTGTATGCAATAAATTTCAGTAAATTTAATCATATACTTTTGGACAATAAATTAAAAAAAAGCACTTCACAGTAGTATTGCTATGATTCTTTCTACTTGTATCAGAGATTGCCCTAAGAAAACTGGTTATTGTTTGTTCATTTATGAATGAGTTCGTAACAGCTGTTTCCTTTAGTAACTATTGAGAATTTTAATCCGAGGAATTGCTTAATCACATAGGCACAAGTATCCATCCTTCAGTAACACACATCTATATGTTATTCGTTATGGGGGATTTGTGGATATTGTTAAATTTTATATTTTACATCACGGAATGATCATAGCTAGTAAACCAGTGGACACAAGACAGATATTTAGTTCCTGTGTGGGATTCCATAGCAATGCTTCCTAGTTTTTAATAGTCAATTCATGATGTTAACCTTAAAATTCAACAATCTCTACCAAACCCTTTATAATAAATAATAATTATGTGACTACTAATGACTAGATTCGAGAATCCCCGAGGTTCTAGTATTAAGCTGTAATCAACAGAGTTTAAACAAGTCGAATAAACAACATTCACTCCAGAAAAGCATCAAAAGATGGTTGCACAATACCACAAATTTGTCGTAGACACGTAAAAAATCATACGCCGAATTATTAGTTCGCAAACCAAATATTTGCCGAAGATATGAAGGTCACGAATCCGAACTCTGATGGGGTCATGAATGAGTATTTTTTCAGAAGTCTCATACTGGGAAAAGTTCATGATGTAGGATTTTCGATGTCCACTGTCACTGAAAAGTTCCATAATAGGACGAAATGGCCTTCCAGTGCTTTCAGGTTTCTAATGGTTTTATACTTAAGATGTGTTCGCGGTTTGAACTGTGAAAATTCTACAATTTCAAAAAATCCCCTACACAAATTATAAATACTATGAAAATCCAATCCCGTTGTCTTCCCACTAAAAATCGCTACATTAAGTGGGAAGTACAAAGTGAAAATCAATATATACCCTAAAATATGACCCAGTTACCTTCATCGGAACAATACAAACAAATATTGTCTCCCCTCCTCTCTGTTATGGTTTTTGTTAACCCAGACTTAAGGTTAAATGGATTAATGTAACACTCAACAAGCTCATTATCTTCGCTTAGTTTTTAAATAAACTAGCCAAAATTACTTGACATTAAGGCTTATCATGTAATGGTTGTTTGAATCTTTCCATTGGAGCTTAGGACTGCAATTGATCAATCTCTTATTAACCATCAACTTAGCTACTGAGTCCAAATAGCCACTAATTTGTGTAATATGGTGAAGTTTAACTCATTTTATTTTGGTTATTTGAACTAAGGCTTATTATTAATCAGCAATACAGTCCATAATCCTTAATTACAGAAAAAAAGTGTGTCCCGATGTATCACTAAGCACCATATATAAGAAATATGGTTCATTGACTAAACTTACTATGAATTAATAATACAACATTGTTCATACTGAACATTTAGATAAATTAAACATTGACCTAAAACAAAACTTGAGTTTTACACCTGTTCTCATTCATCATTTAGATGTATATCTTACATTATACTCAATGAAATTTAAAGATTCATTATCTAGTCAGTGATATTAAGGTTATTTTACTCATATTATTACATCTCCACATCGAGGTTATATTAAGTCGTATCACCATAATTTCAATGGTTTTTTAATATAATTAACAAATTAGTTTTCTTATGTTACTCAGTCAGTCAGCTACAACGTAGCACAGGGCATATATATGCATCGGTCCAAGTTACCATATCTCATTAGCACAACAAGATGAACACCGAATTCATAGAAGTAGTCACTTCAATAGTAATGTATAAAAGAAAGATTGTGTATAAGTATGGTAGAAAGAAAGATATAGAGCAATTTTAATCCGATAGTTTAAGGGAGCACAAACGATGTATACACCGACGCCATGGTGGTCGATTCTGAGCCATGTCACCAAGAGTCTCCAACCATTGGCTACGATAGTCTCACCGGAACCCAACCAAGTAGTATGCATCTACCAACATGGCTCAGATCAGAAGTTATTGACTTCACGCACTGATGCCACGTTTTAGTTTGGCCGACCCTAATTTTCTTCCAACCATTCCCAACGCTAGTCAGTATTGCGCGTCGTGGTAATCGATGTTCAGGCATACGTAACACGTGGCCCAACCATCTCAGTCGATGAAGATTCACAACCTCATTAACTGATTTAGCATCATTCCCTAATACCCTGCGTCTAACCTCACTATTCCAGCAGATGCGAGCAATATTTCTAAGTCATCTGTGTTCAAATACTAGTAGCTTACGAGTATCTTCTAACCTTAATGACCACGTTTCGCAGCCATAAAGTAGAACAAAACGAACTGCCGCGCAGAATTCTATATTACTTAGAATTCTGCATGTATAATTACATTTACTTAATAGAAAGTTTCGTCAAAGGTGGGAAGTTATTTCGAAAACACTAATATGACACAATATCCGAAAACTGTTATTCTTTCTCCATTGCCAATCATTTCAGGCGTATAAATGACAAAGACTAGTTTGCAACCTAAACGTTCCTCTTCACGAATGTACCGTTAACAAAGACGGTGGATTTCCTTTGTGACTATATTTCTAAAAACTTTCCCCTTTTTCCTATTCCGTTACCATTTTTGAAAGAATTACTTTTATTATGTACAGCTAATGTTCAATTTACGTTTGATGGTGAATATTTTCGACAAGTTGATGGTGTAGCTATGGGTAGCCCTTTGGGGCCTCTCTTAGCTGAGGTATTCATGTCATATGTGGAAAATATGACGAGCGACCTTATTAGTGAGACAACTCTATATAGAAGATATATGGACGATATCCTAATTATATGTGATAAAGATTTTGATGTTTACCGATTATTGGATTAACTCAATGGTGTTCAAAACGATATTGTGATGACACATGAATCAGAAAGTAACGGCCAATTAGCCTTTCTAGACATACTTTTAAGTCGAAGGGATGATGGCACTATTAGACGGTCCGTGTATAGGAAACCAACTTGGACGGGACAATACTTAAATTTCCATAGTTTCTGTCCATTGCAATACAAGAGAGATCTGGTTAAGTGCCTCTTTAAGAGGACTCGAAGGGTAAACATTTATTGCACGGCCATTTTTGTATTTTTTTTCGAGTGAAATTTTTTTTCATCCCCATCTTCCAATAATTTTCATTCTGTTTCGTCCAATCAAATAACTAGTTTTGAGTTCGTTATAATTGGTCGTTTATTTCATAAAATCGATATAAAATATGAGGATTTGACGGCAGAGCACATTTCCCTACAATTATGGGTGGTAGTAACATGCGGAGCGCGAGCTCCGTCGTTCCTCATGTTGTCACAGAAACCGATAACCTGTTCGTTCTTGAGCACATTGTATCTCGTAACGTCTCAATCACTTGACGAGCTCCATAAAAACTTATGAAACAGCTGCGTACTGCCATTATGTGGTGAGGGATTCTCATTTACATAGAGATCGGAAGCCGTATATTAGATTCGTATGTTGGAGAAATGGTCGTAGAACATAAATAAATGTTTACCCAAATGATCCGATTAATGTAGGAGGTAGAAAACCAAGTTCATCGATAGCAAAACACATAATTGAGACGGGGAACAAAATTAACATTAATACAGCATTTAGAACGTTGTATAGAAATTGTCAAGGTCGAATCCTTAAGTTTATTGAAGCCTTAGCTATTCGTAAATTTAAATCCCCCTTATGTGTACAAAAACAATTTGTCGTAACCTTGAATTTACCTTGGTAATCCTTAAGTCATTCTATGGCCTAGGATAACACGACAATTTCTTATTCTTTCTCTCCCCTTAGTTACTTTAATTGTACTTTTATTTGTTTGACCTTTATTAATTTTCATATAAAAATGCCTTGACAAGTATATGTGTGACCAGAATGTTCGAAATATATAGCGCAAATACATTACATTTTTCAGATCAACTCCGTCTTCTCATTGTTCTGTCGAAACCTAAACATTAATTGATAGAAAAAATGAGTAAATGTATCAATCATGTCAAGGGGATTTAGTCATTCTATGCTATACACTGATCCTTAAAACAAAGAATAAAAAGATAGAATAGATACTGGTAATTTATATCTGTTTTGGAAATAAAATACTTTCTAAAATCTTGACGGGAATTAACCAATAAAAGTTGTGTTAGATCTGACACGCCGAAAAACTTGAAATCTTAGGGTCTGCATACCAAAGGAACCGATGGTTAGAGACATTGAATGACATGACTCAAAATCGTTTACAATGGCGCAGATGCATCTCGTCTTTGTGTTCTCACAAATTCTAACCTTCTGAATACTCCATGTCCCTTTTTTTCTCTTTCCAAATCTATTTCACTGGATTCTACTCCTTGAACAACATCTTCAAACTCTCATCTTTCCGATTACTGCTTATACCCTTACTATATCTACCACTAGTGGATTTGAATAGACAACTGCATCTCAGTGCTAATGTGGTATGGCAACTCGAACTGATGTACGTACGTACAAAGTTCTACGTTGTTACTGACTGACTGACGGAATAAGTTTCCCTCTTTATCTTTTTATTTTATTATGAAATAGGTTAGAAAATGATTGAATGATACAGAGAACTTATGCTGTTAACATTTTCGATTGCAATTTCGTGCTTTGTTTTTTCTGGGATCACATAGGGATCATTTTTGCTTTTTCTTTTGATATAAATAACACTACAACTTATTAATCGAACCGATTAGTTAAAGGTGACTGAAATTATACCTGATAGAATAGATAGAAAAAAGTATTAAAGATTATTCAGTAATTTATCATCATTCGACTTTTAAGTACAGAAATCTGTTGGATATGTGAAAATCTACATATACACAGATACATATCATGCTAATTGGAATTTCAGTCTATAATATCTAATACAAGTCGATGAAAATGGTTGATCCTGTCAACTAATGCTTCTTTTCAAGATCAGCCAGTAATTTTTTCCGTTTTTTGAGTGATTCCTAAAGGAAATATAAAAAAAAATGTAGAAGTTTCACATCACTGAGAAAAGTCCATCGCAATAATATCGAACAAAAGGAACACCAACTAACAATATGGAATAGTTTTTAAATTCAGTGGAGGAAGAACTAGTAAAAGTATAGAATAAGGAGAGACGAGCCAATTACGGTCGAGGATTTTCGGGTTTCAAGTCTTCGCCAGCACTGATCGGATAATAAATAGCCAGCCAGCGTGCCCCATCACAATCCAATCTAGCAGATTCATAATATCTGGTATTAGAGTCCCGCTAAGACCGCGAGAGTGGTCTGTGCTTTCGATTTATCCACCTTCTAGGCAATAATGAAGTGGTATCACTCTTTGCTGGCACAGAGACTGACCTATCTGTTCCAGGGTTTTTGATTTGAAAGGTGTCCACCAGAACATCAAGAGGTATTCTATGTCTGGTCTTGTTGCTGGTGTTAGAAGTTGCTTTCAGTTGGTAAGCATGACATACCCAAACTTCTGATCCAACTGACGCCTCGTAAACCACACTTGCATTCATTTCACGATTCGGCAAGCTATCCATGTAGGATGTTTGCTATGATAGTCTATAGTAAGTACTTTTTGATCCACCGTAAACAATCGCCTTTGTACCCCATGATGTTCCTAAAATCTTTTCGGTCGTCCCTCCCTTTTTGATTTTTGAAGAGCAACAAAGCCTTCTACCTGGCCATTGGATCGGGGATGGAATGGAGGTTTTCGGGCATGACTGATTTCATTTCACTGACAAAATTCTGAGAAGGTCGCAGACGTAACCTGTGTTCGATTGTTGTTAACTACTAATTCTGGGACCCCGAAACGACTAAACAGTTGCCGTAGTTTTCTGGCTGTGCAGCTTACAGTTGGATGTTCAATGATAAAAGTTTCTGGCCACTTGCTGTATGCATCAACTACTAGAAGGTAAGTTTGTTCATGAAGTAGACCAGCAAAGTCCAAAGGTATACGCTACCACGGTGACTGTGGCGATGGCCGTGATTGCAGCTCCGCTTTCCGTGATACTTTTGTTTTGAATGCATACTTGGTACACGAACAGGATAGCTGCTCCAGTTGAATGTCTAAATGCAGCCAGTATACATGACTTAGTGCTAGTGCTTTCATGAGATTTATTCCAGAATGTCCCGCGCGTAACTCTTCAAACATTGTTGGTAGCAGCTTCTTTGAGATTATGACACGTTTGGCAAACGGAACGTAGTCGCTTATGATTGAGGGAGATAGTCCGCGCTGATAAAACTCCTGAAGCTCTGTGAAGCTGGTTTTCGAGGGCCACCCTTCTAGGTGGAACTTTTTAACTTGTAAAACTGGGTCTTGAAGAGTTTCTTCTCTGACTTCCTCTGATGACACTCGAGCGTGACGAATGGCATCTGCTATTATACACCTAATTTCTGAATCTACTATTATGGAGGCAAATTTTATTTTTAGCTTTTCTAGAAACCTTTCACCTGTCTTTTCTGCAAGTATCAGGGTGTCCAATGATGAGCACGACAAGTTGCAGATACTGTTAATAGGTATATCCATTATTCCAAGTTTTTCTAGTATATCTAGATCAAGAAGATCAAAGTTCGGCTGTTCTGTTAGATAGCATATTCCTTCATAGTTAGTTCAAATGAAGGAAAATTCACACTGTAATTCGTCAACCAGTTTTAGCACTCCTCTTGATGAGCTTTTAGCGGTCTTCTTAGACGGCTTCATTGACGGTTTCCCAAGCAGGTTATACGTTTCTCTAGACACTAGGATGGTACCGGATGCTGTGTCAATTTGAAGACGCGCCCCAACATAATCCTGTATGGAATATGCTTTGATCTAATCTGCATGCCAACAGTGTAGTACCAAGCATTTCAGTGAGTAAATTTTGTATATCACAGAATAATCTTTACTGGATATTTTATTTCATGATGCACTTTTCAATTTATTTGCTTTTTATCCGGTATGCTGAAATTAACCACAGTACAGTGTTTGTAGAAGAGACATGTGGATGGCTTCAAATGATTGAGATGGAATCTTCTAGAGAAAACTATGCTCTTATATGCACATACTTACTTATTAAATCAACAAAAAAAGTCTCGAAAATGCTAGATACCACACTTCTATTGAATATTCAGAACAGATTGATGACTTTACACGTACATTTTTGCCGAATGAATTGAAGTAATACAACAGGATAATGAAGTTTATCAAGACCATCTATATATGATATCAGATTACCTCAATATATTTTAAATAACTATCTGATTACAAATATTTACTTTGTTAAGACATTGATTTATGAGAAGTAAATGTCATATTAAGCAAATTGGAATATAGAAATAATAGGGAAAGACAGTATAAATTGTACCACTTATGAAAAATAAATCAATATTACTAGGGTAGGTTAAAGGGTAAGGACAAATAGTTTTTGAATACACAGGGAAGATTTGAACTTTCATATGACTAAGCCAACGTTTCACAGCAAATCTAAGTATTTGGCTCAAAACACCTTTTACATAAAGCTACAAAGATTAAATTGAGATCGAGCTTATAACCTAATTCAACTGTATATTTAGTAGTGGAAGAATATATTCTTTTACTGATCAAACTCGAAATGGGATGATAACCAATTGTTCATTGATGCAAATCTTACTGCATCATATATATACTGTTATATTTCCTGCGCATCGACAGCCTTTAGGTTCAGTCAGTCAGTTATAATGAAACGTAGAACCTAACATATATATGTACCAGTTAAAGTTGGTTAGACATATCAAAAGTTCGATGAAATTATAAAGATAAATAATAGGGTAGTAGTCGAAAAGGTTAGGTGTAGTAAAAAAAATGAACAAAAAGGTATGAAATTCCAAGGTTCAAGAACCATGGAAAGATAAAGCGTAAATGCGCCTGGGCTAGTGTGGATGACTCGCGGTGACTCCAACCAGGTAGTTCACACCTATCAGCATGGCTCAAACCAACTATCAATGACTTTATGAACTAATACTATGCATATCCTAACTTGGCCACCCCAAACTTTCTTCCAACCTATTCCTACACCAGAAAACATGTTGCTTCGGAATAGGGGGTAGTTGGGGATACTTGACACATATCTAAAAACTTACAACTTCATCAACCCATATGCCATCTTTACCTAGTACCCAGAATCAAAGTCTGATATGATATATATCATTTAACAAGTACAGGTTTATGTACTCCGCTTTGAGTCACATTGTTTATGAGCGGTAGTGACAGCAATCGGTTACACAGAATTGAATTCAGTCTTGCGCTATTGGAACTGACTACCTGAAGAGTTAGGGCTACATGGTTTAACTACGAAGCTACTGGTTCTGGAAAAAGACCTGGGTTACCGCCAATTAACAATTAAGCAGAAATATGATTTATTTCAATAGGCATATCTCATCTTATTCACAATCGGATGAGTTTCAAAAAGTCTGAATTATTAATTTAAATATTTCTATTCGATTAGATGAATTTTGTCAAAAAACTACGTAACTATTGAGAAATATGAAAATCCTAAGTCTGACTCCAGTGAACAGTTGTAAGTGAACAATGTCAAATATCCATACTCCTTCTATGGTTTCACAACTTAATATCAAATAGTGATCAAAATTATCTGTGATATGAAATTACCCTTAAATGATCTTTTAACTCTTATGGAACAATTCGTCGAATGAGAATCAATACTACTGCTATTTATCTCGGTATTTTCATCTCATTGTGCTAATACAGTATGGCACCTTGGATAGGCACATATCTGCGTACTAGACTCGATATAGATAACAACTGACTGTATGAAGGTTGTACTTTACAATTTTCCTAAGCAATGTAAACACCGTTCAAGATCGATACATAAATAAAGTCTAGATAGATAAAGTGTTTTCTTCAAATGTGTTGCAAGATCGATAAGTATGATAACATATACCTGAATACACATAGAAGTAAGGTTGTATGGCGAACACATAAACAGTAAGTTATTGATTAATTACATACATAGAGGTCACAAAGTATGGTCCATTATTTAAAAAAGCAGAATTTACCAACTAACTTAGACAACGAGGTAAAATAAGAAGCGTAATAGTTTCATCAATTAATAATGCAAGACAAAAATTTGAAATCAACAGATTAGTCAACTTCAGTACATATATTGTTTGGAGAGATAGTGGTTGTGCCAGAATCTCCACGACCAAAGTGTTGAAGCAATTTCTTATTGATCATCCTGGAGTAAAACTAATGAAGTTCATGGCTCGAAGTTTCTCATGGACCAGTACATCATGAAGTTAGTAAGTGAATACACAGTATCAACAAGCGACGAAATTTAACGCTAAAGTGCCCCGGTTTTATGGCCACAGCCTGAATATCCCTGGTCCACGATACATATCGACTTTACTGGCCCAATCAATGGGACTACTTATTTAGTTGTAGTCGATGTGTTTTTGAAATGGTCAGAAGTCCTCTCCATCGTGCCACCAACGACGATCAAAACACCACAGCTGTTGACGGAGATCTACCGGGACAGATCACCTGATGTAATTGTATCAGATAGCGGTTGGCAGTTCATTTCCAGCCAGTTCCAGGAATTCTGCCGACGGCTAGTCACCAAATATTTCCGCTCTTCTCCTTACCATCCAGTCGAATGGCCAAGCAGAAAGGTTTGTAGACACGTTTAAGAGGGCCCGACTTAAGTCAAAAGGGGAGGGATGCCAGTCGAAATACCACAGAACTTCTTACTTGTTTATCGAACGACACCCAGTGATACGTTATCGGAGCAAAGTCCCCAGCAGAGACCCTCATGGGAAAAAGACTGAGGACGATCCACAATCTGGTACTTCCGAAAACTACACCAGGAGCTGCCGACGTAAGAGGCAGGATGTCCGGTATTTGCTCGGGACTACATACCAAACCACGGTCCCTGGACTGAAGCACGTGTGATCAGAAGGCTGGGCCAAGTCATGTAAAAAGTTGAGGTAGGAAGAGACAGGTGGATTCGACACCGAAACTAGCTACGGAAACGGCTAGCCCTAGATTGCCCGTCGAGAAACACAAATCTCCAGCTCCAAGTTCTGTTAGATACCTTCAACATTCCTGAAGTCCCCACGCAAGAAGTACAACAAAAAATCAACCTACGTTCTAAAAGGTGGTCACTTCGAAAACGGCGGCAAACGGTCAAGATGCAAGTGAACGCCAAGAACATACGCTATTAAAAAGCGGAGGTGTTGGGGATGCTAGATACTCAAAAGTCACTTGGTAAACGTCCTATTTTGGAAATTTGAATTTCTCATTTTCGCGCCATAAGCACCCATTTTTACCTTCAGATTCTATTTACTACTTGGAAGGACCCTAAATGCAATTGGTTTGTTTCCTCCTTTAATACTCCATTTTGTGACGTTTCCTAAAGACATATTTATAATGTATATATACGCTTTAGTCGTGTGCTTGTTTGTCCGTGCTTTTGGCTGCTCGTGGAAAATACTTTTCCCTCCATTGAATGTGGTCCTCCCCTCTTGTTAGCAGGGCTGGGGAGTATTGGAATAGTTTAGCTTGACCTATTGTTGTATTGCTGACCGTTCTGTTCACAGGTTTAGGTGATATTGTAATCTCTTCAACACAGCGAGGTTATCGATAACTCATGTGTCATTCTTCTAGGTTCTATATATGCATAATTTTATGAAGGTTGTAAATGGTTAGTCGGTCATAACCAACGCAGAGCTTAACTCGACGCACCAGATTAGTACAATGATATAAAATCAACAAGTTGAATGGGAAAGAGTCGGAATAATAATAATAATAATAATAATAATAATAATAATAATAATAATAATAACGATAGTCAAACTAAACACTGAGGATACTGTTTGAAAAAAAAACTGAATGAAAAAGTATGGATGCAGAAATACTGAAACTTAATATCCAGATGAAGATAAAGATTGGATACTTATGAACTACTTTCATTTATGCTGAGTTATGTTACCGAACGTCTCTAACTACTGATAACGCAAAATACAACAAGGTGGTTTGGATCCGCCAATATAGTCTAGTTCAACAGTCAATGCTTTAATAGACTGAAACTACATTTTGGTTTGGCCAGCACAAACTTTCTTCCAACCTACATCTACTCCACCTATCAAATCAGTGATGAGGTAGGCAATATACGGGTCATAGATAACACATCGCGAAAACTTCAATAGATAAAGATTCCCGATCTCGTTAACTGAGTTGTCATAGAATTCGAAGAATGTCTCGAAGATCGGAGGATAGTAATTTGTGAATCTCTAATGAATTCATAAACACAGCTTAAATGGTTATTCCAGCTTGTTACAATACAGTAGCTTGAATAAAAGTAACATTACAGTCGAAAAACTTACTTCAAGTCGTTTGATCTCCTTCTTTTCACGTTCATGTTCCTCTTCTAAATGCTTCTTTAATTCATGTAACTGTTGTTGTTGCTAAAACAACAAAAAAAATAATTCACAACTTTATAAAAAGTTACTTTAATAGAGCGTAAACAGAGTTTATGGGTACGAAGAATCCATTTACGGAAGTTGGTAAACTGATTCCAAACCAATGGTAGCATGGGGACCAGGATCATTAGGGAATAAATAGCGTATAAACTAATCGTTGGTCACTAAGTACCATGGGTCTGCATTTCCTGACGGTGCTCCACTACCTTGTGGACTAGATCTATAGGCCAAAGGCTCGGGTTGTAACCCTCTAAGAAAACAACCTGCTTTGGTTAGTGCAGCCAGGCCCTATCCAAGCCCTCACACAGATTTTGTTTATCGCATATATATTTTGGTGCCCCTTTCTACCAAAATTTATGTGTTTGAATAAATAAATACTCTTAAGTAGTCTCACATATCGTGATCGAATCACAACAGTTTTGTATCTATATTTACAACACAACGCATCTGGACCAAGCTATATATATATATAATCAGTAGGTACCATCTTACATCATCTAATTAATTAATTTGATATCCATAAGTTAAAAAATATAGTTCCTGGAATAAGTATGTACCGGTGCAAGTTGTCTCATTTTTGATATCCATGTAATAACAGAAGGAATTAACAAAATAAAGAGTAGCTGACCTCTTGACATGTTGGTATGGACTGGATATCATGATGACCCAATAAAGCTATTTCAGCAGGGGAACTTATTCCTTTGGGTTCTACCATGCTACGAAGGCCATTTGGAGAGCAGTAAGACTAAGACACCAAAAGCTTCTCCGGAAAAGGCAGTATGTGACGAGTCTCAAGCAGTTGACCTTTGCAGTCTGGGGTTCGCTCCCAGATCTTTAAGATCACTAACAATTTAGCTTTGCTCTTAGGTTCTGAAGAATTATCCTCCCACGATGTGATGACCGCAAAGTAACAAGGGCTCACATAGGAAACCAGATCACTAGCTGTAGTTAAAAGCCAAACATGAGAAGTGTGGTTGAAAAAAAGGAAGGATAAAGAGTATGAAATGACTAGCAATAGTGATATATAATATATATATATTGATGACATAATTGTTTACCAATTTATAGAAGTATTCTTCCTCATTACGTGCTTCTAATTTGCCGAACGCCCCACCAGCATCCCGAATAGAACCACCAGTACCACCACCCTTGATAAGAGAAAATTAGTAAACATATATTAATACATAAAATCCATACTCAGTAAGATAAGTGGATGTCATTATCATATCTAAATAACGATTCTATCTAAATAAACATAATTTTCGGAAAAATTATTTGATTGCATACAAAAATAATGTATCGCACGATAAGTTATTGTCTTTCAGTTGTTGTCAAACATCCTATAGAACCATAATAGGAATAAATAAATCCTAGCTAATCAATACAGTGTAAATGTGTTACTACTTGAAAGTTAACCCATATTTAATGTAATATGAGAAGAATAGTGTAACTTTATAAACTATTTCTTATTGATAACCTTTACCACTCATGTTAGTATATGATGATGGTTACAAATTGTTAATTAGTAGGAAAATACGATCAGATAATTAAAATGATGAGTTATTGATCACAAATTTAATCAGCCAACTTAGAGCCTGGCATAGAAGTGAGTTGTGTTAAGTCACTGTAGCAGATTGGCGCAGTGAGACGAAATGAACAATATGAATACAAAAACAAAGAGAAATAGTGTAGGAGCAGTAGTCATGAGAAAGACTGTAAATTGAGAATATGATTAAAAAAAGACCGGGTGAAAGTGTATATGAAGGAATGCTGGGGTTGAAGATCTAGAAGGAGATAAAGAGAGGACGCACTTGCACCATGGACTATTCTTAGTTGTCTCATCTAGTCTCCAACTAGGTAGTCTGCATATACTAACATGGTTCAGAACAACAGCCAGTGCCTTCATAGAATGATGCTACATCTTCGCTTGACTACCCGTAGATACTTTCCAACCTACTTTTGCACCAAAAAGCATCGTTCACTGAGGTAGATGGTGATTAGGCATACGTAACACATGCTCTAACCAACTCATCTGATAGAGATTCAAAACCTAATCAACTGACTTGCCACTTTTGCCAGGTACCTTGAGCCTAGGACTCAACACACTGCCCACTTAGTTGTTCCACAAAACGAGAATAATACTTCGAAGGCACTTATAATCAAAAACCTTTTGTGAGGTAAGTTGACAAACGTTAATCGGACTTTCTGCATAAGTATACCATTTTTTATCAGACACCTACTCACAAGGGCTGATAAAACTTTCAGGATACATGAGGTTGGGTATGAATACAAGGATGTCGACATAAACTGGTTAATAAGTTCAAGAATTCATTATTCACTATTTTATACAATGATTATAGATAACCAGTGTTCACAAACCATAAGTAATTTAGACGCAAAATATGTAAATTTAATTCATTCAATATCACAAACCGACTCTAGTAGATTTTATTGTGGAGTACATCAGATAAGCCGAAAAGAAAACTTATTATTTAAAAATCATAACTACAATGTTTAACCATGAATTCAGAATATGTATATACCTCCAACGACTGAATTTATGCAACAATTACACGTTAACAACCAGTCAATGGCTTATGAAGTAATGTATAAAGAATAGATTAGAAACAGAATATTATAATATGAGACATGGATAACCATACTTTATGAATTATACAATAGTCTTTCTATAAACAATTATCGTATCAAAACTATTCCTGAATCATATTTACAGGTTCGTTTACGTGATACGTGTCGATCTGGTGTTATTTATTTTTCAAATGTAACACAGTTGTCACATTTTCGAAAAAGTAGAAGCATGTTAGGCTGAAAACATTTTCAAAATGATGGAGAAGATTTGTAGCTCAAATGGATGTTTACATCACCTAACAGTAAGATTTCATGATGTTATCGCTCAGTACAACAATGAAAACCACGCTAATAAACTATGCAAACTACAGAACACAAAATAACAAAAATTCACATAATCATGTGACCATAAGTTGTTTAATTTCCGAGCCTAACTGGCTTAGTTGATGATTACCTATCTAACTGAATCAATGTTTTCGAATTTCGTTAATTACAAGAATAAAATAGAAAAGTTATAACCCAATTGATTGTGTGTAGACTTAGAAAACAGAAAAAGAAGGGTATATAAAGCACAGAGATTATAAATAAAAGGGTTATACAACGAAAATGATCAGAAATTAATGTGACGCATGTAATCTAGCCAAAATTCCTTCTATCTTGCAGTCGCTTAAATTAAACTACGTGATTGCAATCACAGAAATATGGTATATCAAATCAACTGCAAAACATTTACCCCATGAAATAACCTTAGACAATTGTCGACCTGCAATCTTTTCTCCATATAAACTGAAATTGGTTGGTGTAGTGTACACACGATAAATATGCATGGTCCCAATGTTTTTTACATGCTGACTTTTACTGTAGTAATAAAACTGAACATTCTAGATATATCATCTTATTAACAACAATTATAACTTTCAGTGACTAACAATAAAGTCCATGATTTTTCCTTTCTCTCACTAGGGAATTAACAACTAAAGTGACCAAAATTCTAGTATTGATTTTAGTGATAAGTAGTATGTTGTTTATTGATACAAATAACCTAAAATTAAACAAGTAACGGCCTAATTATAAAATAGTCAACAAGTAATTGTTTTAAACGAGAAACGATCAAGGATGAGTTGTCGTTACTTTGAACCCCTTACATGGTGTTGAAAAAAATAAATGTTGTTTGATCCTGCCTGGTTTACATAATAACTAGCATAATGTACAATCCATGGTCGAGTAAGTACAATTCAGTGACTTCACTTGGTGAGGGTGCTTACGGAAATGAAACGACAAAAAGCGAACGTATGGTGCTTAAACGAACTTGGTGGATACGGAGGACTCAACTGGAGGATTCGGGAAACATCGACTACAAAGCATTGGTGTATATGAGATCCTATGATCTTGAGGAAATGAATGTTGTAAGAGCATATTTGAGTCACCATCTACTTAGGTATCTAAAATTGCTCTACTGACTTGTGGAGTGGTCTTCTAGGGAAACCACCCACCTCGGTTTGACCTCTTGGCAGTATTCCAATCAGTACACAAATATGATTTGAGTGGCGCATACTTTTAGTATCCGATTGTACCAAGTTAAATTAAACCAAGAAATAAAGTTAGGGAAGTTTGAGCATCCTCAGACGTCCATGCAGATACATGAAACAAACGTATTTGAAAGACACTGACGTCGTATAGTATTACTTAACTGTGATCATATCAAGTTTACATTTAAAATTTAATACAAAGCTGTTATATTGGTTATCATCGGATAATCGATTAGTTGTAACGTGATTGTATATTCAATATTGGTGAAATCTGAATCCGTATGATGCCTCAACCACTGAACTTAATGTTAAAAAAACAACGAATAGCTAACAGCAGTACCAAATTATTAAAGATAACCACTTAATTTATGTGAATCAACAGTACAGTCGATTGTCATCACTATCCCCTACTATTTAACTCTTAGGTTCTATCTAATACAATACACTGGCTACTTTAAACATGCTACCGAAAACAATATATTACAACTCCAATTCACATAATCTTTTACTTCGCTTTGAGCTATACTTCACGTACAAGGGCTAGCGATACCATCCAGATGTTCAACCCTAAGCAGATGAGACGGGGTTTCGAAACTCAAACGTAGCGGCTGAAAGTCGAACATTAGATAGACACTATAAACTGAATACTATTAATTGTAGAACTTGAAAAGAGACTGGTAATGTGTAGTTCTCTAAAGCAAAGTAACTTTGTGGCTGAATGAAAAACGGTTTAAACTAGGCTATACCAATCTAATATCTTCTATCACAAAAACTATGGGAAATAAGCAGCTGTCCAATGAGCTTGATGCAATTCCATTATCAAGTACAGGTTTATGCAATATTCTTTTGGTCACACTTGTTTTATGGGGTCTAATAATATTGCCCAGTCAGTCAGTCATAACCAGCATACAACCTGGGATAACTATATTCGTTAGCTCAAGTTCACTTACTACATTATCATGACGAAACAAATAATAAAGGAATCAAAATAATGTAGTAGCAATTACGTTGACAATGACTGGACGTTAACACTATAATTAGAAAAGACAGTGAGAAGGTATGTACAAAAGAATAGTGGAAATGAAGATAGAGAGGAAGGTAAAAAAGTAAAAGCACCTGAGCCATCTTGAGCCACATCAATCAAAATCTGTAGCCACTAAACGGGATTATCGTATGGACCTCAACCATGTCATCTGCTTTTATACATAAGCGGCTCAGACCAACAATAAAGGAATATAGGAACAATCAGTATGGGGGTTGTAGAGGCTGTTGAATTTTGAGATAACAAACCGATCTGTTAAACAACCATCGAAAAACTGGGAGGACTATACAGCTGTTTCGTCCTAGCACGGGGATCCTCAGCAGATCTGGGGACCAAACTCAAAACCTTCGGTCCCGAACATATGCTGATGAACATGAACTGATGTATTTTTGGCTTGGCCAACCCTATCTTTCTTTCAATCTGTTCACAGACCGGCTAAAATTGCTCGTCGAAGTAGGGGGTAGTGGTCAGATAAACATTGTCCAAAATAAGGTTAGACTGGCTTAAAGGAGATTATATAATGAAGAATATGGACATATCAACTAAATATGCAGAAATGCATATAAAACATTTTAATAAACATGTATTATAATTTTCAAAAGATGAGGACAAATTTTAAGTAGTCAAGATAAAAAAATGGACATACACTAGTAGATAACAAGTAACAATTTTATATTGATTAATGATTTACAAAAGCATTAACCACTACTGAAGTTATAAATAAACTAATTCACACAAAAAAGATTATTTAAAGAGCATAAAGTAAAAAATTAAATTAGAAAACTTGTAAAATAAAATTAATTAAACACCTTGCCTGCACCTCGTCCCAATTCGTCACCAGGATACATACGAATACACCTAAAAGTAGTCAAAAATGGGTGGGTCTAAAGAATACTGTACTAAATAGAGTTTAAAGCAGTTATTTTTTAGATTTGGTATTAGGTAACAAAAATGTTTTTTCAGTAAATCCTAAGCCATTGGTAATATATCGTGCAGCAGTAAACAGATAATCACTCAGACGATTCAGGTACTTTACTACACTTTCTTCGACAACAGGATATTCGTGTTGAAGGTTCATGCTGATAATACACCGTTCAGCTCGTCTGCAAACAGCTCTCGCAAGTTGTAGGGAACTTCCGGGAGTTCCACCCGACGGTAATATGAAGACCTTTAAAGGCGGCAAAGCATTTGTCAAATTGTCAATCCATTGCTCTAGTTCAACTGAAACATCCTCTGGAAAAGCCACACGCTTATACCGCTTTGGACGCTCCGAAATATCAGTTTGATTTTCAGGACGAGGAAGAGGTGTGGCTATTGAAGACGACATGCCCAGTAAACGACATTGTATTTTCTCTAATTGTTTTAAAACAGTTAGGACGTCATATCCGGGGAGTTGTCTGGATATATGATCATGAATATGAGCTGACGCCAAGCCTATGCAACATGCAAGTTCATCAACTGTCCCAAGAGCATCGAATACAGGATCATTTTTGGGACGACGTTCACCAGTAAACAAACTACTTGTCCCATTGTCACCTGTCCTAGTATATATTTTCACTGTTCGTTTTGGTACATGAGATATAAAGTTGGCACCCAAGTATACATTACGGCTGTGAAATCGAAAAAGATTAAAAGACCTGAGACTTCTTGCACTACCAGAGATTTGTAGGTGACTACTGCATACAACTTTACAATGAATAATGTCAATGAAATAAAACATACGATATGCAAATCCCTCAGATAAAAATGAACCTTCTACCGACTAATAGTCATTAGTTCCAACTACTACCTAATTATCTTCAAATTTCCTGTACAAGTCGACAAATGTGTATATAATATGACTCTCCATATAATGGGATTTTCAGTATCACTTATAATGAACCATAATTTTACGATCTGTGTTCTCAGAATTGATTTAAACAATATGTACAGAACTGATATCGTTTAATATAGTCCGAATTGTGGTAACAAAAACTTAAAGCTAAAAACGAAGAGAAAACCAGGCACTAATCCGTATCAGGCAATCAAGTTTTTATGGTACAAGAATAATTGAACCATGTGGTCAAGCTAGCTAGATTTTGAACGAAATCTCATATATTACAGGTATTGAATGAATAACTGATTTCATTTCGTAAAGTCAGAAAAATTCTTGAGGTAATTGTTGTTTGCATTGCACTTACCCAATAGACAAAGGTTTCAGGAACGTCATGGGGTCTTTGAGCACCACCTTCAAATTTTGAGGGATGTAGGTTAACAAACGTTGCATGTCTGATATATCTAATATATCTCAAATTGAGTGTATGGGTGAGAGTATTTGTAGGAGTATCTCCTAGGTTCTAATATATCCAAAGTTTGATTTAGTGAGCTTTCTTTAATCTCTTGATCTTATATTCCTGAAGAATAAGTGTTTTGCACCTCTAAAAGTGAAAAGAAAAAACTGATATTCCTTCGATTTGTGTGATTGTATTTGAACATGAAGTGACCAATATAGAATTAGTGTAACGATAATATCATATACTTCTTGTCAAAAATTTCGGACGTACCTGTTGAACTTTTTTTTTACATTATTGAGGGATAGACAAAAGAAATCGGTTAAGTGATTTAAATAAAATTAAGTTATCGGAATCTCAAAAATATCACGTCATAAGAATCAAGTTTCGAGCCAAAGTACGTCAATCGACTTAACTTGTGATTCTACAAAACAGCATGGTATAACACTAACAGGTAAGTCGGTGTTGAAGAGTTCCTGACTAACCAGTATTTTCAATGGTTAAGATCATGAGTCATTTGGAGCTAAACTACCATGGAAAGCCTGGAAGCACTGGACGGCTTGGTGGTCTTTACTTTACTTTAATACATAGATATTGGTACAAGGAGGCACCAAATACATATGCGCCACACAGATCTCATTTGATATGAGTGAGGGCTGTGATACTGCCGGGTGCCCAAACCGAAGCAGAGCTTGGTGGTCTAGTTTCAACTGACTCATGATATTAACCATTGAAATTACTATGATATACACAAAACCCATCTGATTTTAACTAGTATTTGTAAACGTGAGAACTATTAACCAAAACTTATACCAACGATGGCAACAAGGCTCAACAGGAATCACAGAAGTTGATCAAAGTATTGGACTGAGGTGCCGTAAACTGAAGCACCTGGAAAATACATCTACTGGCCCGAATATCATTAATTCTATCGTCCTGAGATAAGTGACCTCATTTCCGATAACATGCCTTTGTGTAATATTTTCGCATCCCTCTGGTAACGCCATGGTTTCAAATAAGTGAAAATTGATACACTTTGATCTAAACTTTAAAATGAAGCCAACACAATGACCCTGCAACCACTTGCCGATCACTTTTCTTAATGCTCTCCACGGTTATGGAGTCTAGTTGATGATGACGTGAGTGATTAATTTGAATCTCAAGGAAATTCTTTTTCGCCCAGTGGTTAACAATTGTTAGCGCTAGTTTTTTTGATTGTGGAGATGAGTGAATCAAATTGAGTAGTTGAACTGTATCACTACCGCTCACATAAAATATGGTTTAAAGCTGAGAGTAAAAGTATGATATGGGAACGAGCTAATCAGAATTGAAATGGCGAATTTTAATTTACTGCTGCAAATTTAAACACCACGTTTTGTAACTCATTCGAAACCTTACGACACCAACATCTGGTTTCGATTATTAAATTATACTAATCTTATGCTTGTGTTATTGCCAATTGTGTTCAATCATTCATCATGAAAGATAAGTATTATCGACGTGCTTATTAAATCATCCTTTTACTCTTCCCTTTTTTCGCCTTCCGATTCTATTATACTCATAATATCCCCCCCACAGTACACAAGTTACCTTCAAGCTGGATATGAACCTACCAAAGGTTAGACGTTGTAGTATGGCGAGATATAGGAAAACCTTTTTATACTGCTCGAAACATTAGAAACGGTAGTGAAAAGTTAATTAATGACACCATAGAGTAAGTGGTAGTAATAAATCTATGATACAGGCGTCTAGTCTCTGAAGCTGTACACAGCAGGCGGATCGATACTATGCCTAAATCTCGACCCCAAACCCTTAATCCTGAAACAAATAACCTAGTAGCACTATATTTAATGAACGAACAAATCAGACGACGCCTTTTGGCATTCCCGCGCGAAACTCACTAATCCCTAAGGTTACAGAGCGATTTTACATTGTAGACGATGTCCGTTTGTGCTGGAAACACTATAACAAGGAAGAATGTGGAAACCTAAAAAATCTACTTAGGTCACTCAAAATATTATAAAAGACGACTAATTCATTCCTTCTAAGTGAGTTCGAATATTTTAACGTTTTACAGAGAGAGCCATTAATACGCTCGTTAATTATGTAAATCAGTTTACACTTTGAAATATTTTTTTTCATCAACTTCCCATTTACGAAAGTCTTGTGATCGATTAAAATATGGCTAGAAATATGCTGCGGTTGTTAAGAGCTGACACCATAATAACCGTAGTTTTCTTTCCAGGAGAAAGGTCTGAGGGTATGGCTATAAATATTTAAAAAGTAGCAATTGGTTTGTGATACCAAATTACGTACCCAAAGCCATTAAGTACACACCTTTCCTGTACAAATACACAGACATCATTGTGTCAGACAGATTACTTCTGTTGTAACTTGAATCTGAACTAGTAATAGCGTGAATACTAGTTCTAATTGCTATTAAAATGTTAACTACGATAATTACTGGAAACAAGTTTAAGTAGTGGAGAGAAGTGAAGTATTGCTTATTGATGCGGATACATGTGTGTATAATAAGTCTATATCACAATTGTTGTTACCGCTGTTTAAGACTTGTTCCAATACTACAATTCACAAAGCAGTGGACATGGTATATATATATATATATATTCTCTGGTGAAATGCGTATAAATTTTCGGTTCAATTAGCTTCCAGCTAACTGCAGCTTTTCAATTAAAAGTATCGATCAAACCAATAAATCAGTCAGTAATCCCATAACAAAGGTCATTTGTATCTTATTATGTTGTTATTGATGCACCTGATTGCATATCTACGCAGTACTATCAACGTGACTAAGAAGTAAGCGCAGGTAAAACCTTAAGTCTCAGAAATCAAAAGCTGTTTGCAAGCTTCATGCCTTTCAGAATGTTTGGGTCTATGTAATACATCCTAGATAGCAAAAAAGGTGCGCTGTGCTCGTCCTGAAAGCTTCAAAGGCTGATGAGCGATAAGCTAACTACTACACTATGTACAGAAAGCTAGTTTGAAAGAAACGATATACATACACAAAAACTACTGATTACCCGCCGAAAATATAATTCGAAAGTGTGTAACCCAGATTGTTTAACTCCACTCGTGCAAGTTCAATATCTTATTCGGTTTCAGCTTATAAAAGACAAGAAGTTAGATAGTCTATGTTAGTTCTAGAAATGGTGGTCCCTCGGTTGATCCAATTTTTTTGAAAGCGTCGGCAGATGGAGATTTAACCACGTGTTCAGATATTGAATCCCATTCGTCGATGATTCGATTTGAAAGTCGATAGTCAGCTTACAAGTAATTTGTCCTGTGCTAGTGAACATTTTTTGGAATTTTCTCGTAAACTTACTCGTCTGGAAGACAAGAAAAATGCGGGCATGTTGGGTGCGAATTTACCACAAAGTAATATAGAAACCGATCAAATAGCTTATGGTTCTTCAATAGGACAATGGTATAGCAGTAAATGAATCCCCAAAATAAATAGCCCTGTAAGTCTTCGACATTGGACGCTGACCACATTAGTTTTAATGGACTCACCTAGCTAACGGCTCTTGGTCATGCATCCGCACCAGATCACGAGTGGGGACACCGTGCTCAACATCCAGAAGATGCCACAGGTACCCTTTGAACAGTAACACCTTCTAATACGAAGCGTACCCATCATGTGAAATCAAAAGGCAGAAGCGAGGAAGCTCGAAGATATATTTGATACGCTATAAATATATCGAGAATCGTCTGATCTAATCTGGCTAGCGATTGCAGTGGCTGTTGAACACGGCGTCACCACACGTGATCTGGTGCGGATGCATGACCGAGCGCCTTAGCTAGGTGAGTCCATTAAAAAATGTGGTCAGCATCCAATGTGGAGGACTTACAGAGCAGTTTATTTTGGGGATTCATTTACCGCTACAGATCAATCCCTCCTAGTGGGGTAGCGATGACCCTAAGACGTGACCAGCTAGAAGTTTAAACCCAACGAGTTTTGTTGCTGGTAAACGCTCTTCTGATAGCTTGCTATGCTTAGCAGCGTCTGGTCGTCTTTCCTTACTAAAAGGAGCCATAAAATACAATATACTGGAAAAAAATAGTATAAAATGAAATTTTCGGTTCATCGTAAACCTCATCGTTCTTTTCATCGTCCTTTCCAGCCATCCTGGAAAAGAAAAAAAAGAATATGTAAGTGCATGTCGAAATAAACTCGTGCGCGCTTTAAGACACAAAATGGACGAAAAAATGTAAATAACGTAAAAGCGAATTTTACAAAATGTTTTCTTGTTTCTTTTTAAGCAATTTTTTGATATACGTATTAGCCAAATAATTAATATATGTATTTATAAACATATTAAATATTGATTTTCTTATATTATATTATACCACGGAAAATCGAGATGAAACAAAATGTTAACGAGTGTCTTACGTGAAATGGTCATTTAAAAGTTCTGGAAATCTTACTCTTCTTCCAGAATGCGTTGTTTTAAGTTTATTTTCAGATACTGTTGATGTATCATCGTGCGTGTTGGTTGTCGAATGAAGGATTATAAGTGTAGGAGTCGTTTCGCTCGATTGTACCGAAGAAAAATCGACGTTGATAAGACTTCCGTCTTAATACGCTGCTTTGAGGCGGTCGATGCTGATGCTATCGTTTATTCCGTTATCATAAATTACATAGTACTTATATTCTCGTTGAAGAACTTTGGAAGGTCCATCGTATGCTGATTCGAAAGGTCGTCGATGCAAGTCTCGACGTACGAAAACGTGTGTACTATATTGTAAGTCAGGTTGAACGAAAACATCTGTTGATCGCAGTCGAGTGGAAATAGGTATATTTGAACGCATTGTGTTTGTAAGCCTGTTCGTGTAGGAGGTTAGATCCATGTTCATTGAAGAAGATGAAGGATTCACGAATTCTTTTGGAAGTCGAAGTGTCGTTCCACAAACGAGTTGAGCCGCAGTGTATCCAATGTCAGCTTTGACTGCATTGCGAATACCTAGTAAGACGAATGGAAGAGCGTCGGTCCACTGTGAAACGTTTTCAGCTAGTATGGAAGCTTATAGTTGTCGGTGAAAACGTTCTAGCATCCTGTGTGCTTGTAGGTGGTAGGCGGTCGTTCGGAAGCGAAAATTCCTAATAGTGTGGTCAGATGAAGGAAAATTTCAGATTCAAACTAACGTCCGCGGTCTGTAGTGATGGTTGAAGGGCAGCCGAAGTTTGCTACCTATCGTTCGACGAAGGCTCAGGTCACCGTTTTAGCAGAGATGTCTTTGATAGGTACTGCTTCTGTCCGTCGAGTGAAACGGTCTACGCAGGTCAAGAGATAAGAGTATCCATTCGAAGCTGATAAATGTCCGAAGGGAGTTATGATAGATTTTTTCGGAATGTCGTCATTGGTCATGGGGATTCGGTTATACGCTTTAACCATGTCTACTTTCGAAAAGGCAGTTGTACCTTTCAAGGTAGCTGTCAAATCATGAATGTGAGGCAACGTGTAACGATCGGTAATGGTTTTTGCATTCAATCGCCGATAGTCAACAGTTGGGCGCCAATCGTCAACAAACTTATTTTAAATGCAGTATTTTTTAAAATTATTTTGTGAACCTCACGAGCTTACTAGAACGCGTAGATTTGTATATATATCCGTAACTACTGAAACTTCGTTGAAGTGACTAGCTGTTATAGAATCATCATTGTTTGGTTTGGCAGCGAAATCATTTGAGTATGGATTAGGTTTTACATTGACAGGATCTAGACAATATTTTTCGGCTGATTCCTTTCTTTCATTTTGGTCGGTAGCACAGTGGTGTGAGTCACGTTCTAAAACCTTGAAGAGTCTTTCACAAAACATATCAAATGGTCGAGGTAATAAATCAAAATGTACAAGGACGCAAATGTCGTGCTACTAAGCTAGTCCGGTAAAGACAAGTATAGTTGGATCCGGCTTAGTTGGACCTCTTATGTCCAAGACAGTTCGGTGACGTTCGTGCTAACCGATAGTTCCCCTGTAAATTATTCCGTTTTAATTTGAATCCCATGTACAGAGTGTTTTATTGTGCTCGGAAAGTTCCCTCTGACTTTAATACTAGTCTATATGTGGGTACTGGAATTAGTAAGGGTCACTAGTTAGCATATAAGTTTGCGTACTTCTGTCCAATTCGATTTCCTGAAAGACAACCCAGGGAATAGTACATTGAACACGTCTTAGATAATTAGCGAATGATTTTTCTGGGTTCCTTACCACAAGAGTTTGGTATTTAATCGGGTTTCACAGGTTTTTACAATTATTTTTCACTTTCTTCTACTCGTTATAGTTCTCTTGTAATGAAGATGTACAGTAACTAGACCATAACGCCGCTGATTCAATCCCGTGTCAACTTTAAGAATTTATATCGCAGGTCTTTATTAATGTCTTTTTATAAGACTATTAGCTTTTGGAATTCATCGATATCAGATCTTATTAATCAGGAACAATAATTTCTTTTCCATTAGACGGAAAAGTTTGCTCCCCATTTCCGAAGAGAGGGTATGGAATGATGCCTAAAACCGGTCTTTGAACAAGTGTCTCAAGAAGATACTTCAATCGCACTTTGTCTTTATGTAGACCACAAGTAATACGAAATGTCTACATATTTCATCCGATTAATAGCTTTGAGACGTTTTATGACTCAAACACTGCAATTATACAGAACCAGTTATTGTGAAGCTGGGTGTCAATTACAGAAGCTTATGAAAGCGCATATTTCAGATAACCGATGGTGTGAGGATTCTTGAAAGAGGTTTTTATTAGCCTGGAGATTTGACTCCAGGTAGACCGTATGAATGATAGCTTTCGAATGTTTAATGTCGAAATATACATATCTCCAATCCTCGTATGTAATCACCGACTAGACTACAGGTTTTTGGTGCGAAAGTTGAAGCTGCGGCGTAAAAATGATTACGTGTCTTGTTAGATGGTAGCTGGTTGTTGACCGTAAATCTTACCGGACTGATTATGTTTTCTGGACCTAATTGTAACTCCTAACCATTGTGTACGTAAAGGATTTCCAAATTAGGACCTTGTCTTTTTACTTTTCCGTGTCTATTACGAGGGGAACAGCTGGAACAGTGCAACAGAATATGGCTCGGAGTATAATGAAAATGTGTCCATATTCAGTCAAAACAACAAAACTCGATGCACATCATCCAGGCGTAAGTAAATAAGCTAGAGATAGTTCATGCAACCTCATAACCATCAAGGAATCAACAAAATATTCAAAGGTTTACAAAATAAGGTAACTTAAATATGAAACTGGTAATTTTGATATCGTATGAATTCACAATATTTAGAACTAGACGATGAGTACTCTAGAGTGCTATATGCATGAAAACAGACAGACATCTTGACATATACAATTTGATATCGACTGAATAAAATCTAACCTAGCAATGGATCTCATCCTCCATGATAATTCGGTCTTATAATTTACTGTTAACTTTCAGTAGCTTTAATTTAGATTCATTAGTCAGGAAAGTGTTTTTCATTCTCTAGCAAGCAAAAGTTATTACGTATACATAGTAGTTTCATTTCGGTCGATAATTTTCTTTAACATGATGTCTCCACTAAAATATGAATAAACCATGATTTGAAGGATCGTATTATAATCAGTAGTGCATTCTTCTCATTTTTATTTCAACTGAAATGGTTACATTGATCTTGTAGTGTGGCGTCGAGTCGTGGTTGACTATGATCACCAATACAGGAAGACTACATGCCAGTTAACCGATAACATCCCCAAATATCAGAAGGCAGTTGATGGCTGTAGTCGAGATGTATTTGTTGGCGATCTCGTGGTACTGAAAGAATACGAAGATCGTGCCAGGTTAGAAGTGTGGTTACTGAGCCTAACCGAATCCGTGCAAGGTCACAAGCAACGGAAGAATGTATGTGTTTTGGTTCAGTTAAACAAACAAGTACAGCAAAACAATCACTGGTACAATTGGTTATAATAATACTTGTTTCCATTTGACTAATCGCGTTCTCTTGATAAAAGTAGGTCACTACAATCTCATCCTATCTTAGATACTTTATCGATTCTCCCTCAACATGACTAAGAATAAACACTAGTGATCTAGCTGCAACTATACGATAATCTAGTACTTATCAATCATCTTTTGGTCCAGTCCAATTAGTATTTCATGTTTGTGTGAAAAATAGATATGGTATATATCTTAATTAGAGCGGATAGAAACTGGTTAGTAAATTTATGAGCCAAGTACAATTCTTTGACTAGAACTTCATTGTCATCCCTCCGATTGTTCATACTTTCTATAATAACATCTTGTACAGAAAGAATTGCTGTTCATTATATTATTTGGCAAACTATTCATATGTTACATTCAATTAAATTTCATAAAGCTGATTAAACGAAATCATCAAAGAAGAAAAAAGACATTTAAATCTGTCTAAGTATATTCTTAAATCTATTTAAAAGTTCTTTCTCTTGTTTTAACTTATCAACAAAAAAATCGTTTCATTTTGATCGTTTCAACGAACACAGAGGAATATATGATGTATGTAGAAAGTTAGCATATATGTATCACTTGTTAGTAGTAGTAGTGGTGGTGGTAGTATTAGTAATGGTAGTGATAGTAGTATTAGTATTGGTGGTAGTAGTAGTAGTTTTCTCAGTGGTAAGTAACTTAAAGAAAGTATTTTATCTAAGTTGTTCTTTTTTTGGAATGATAGTAAGAATAAAGTTAATGTTAGTAATAATAGTTTTACATCTGAATTTGCTTCTTCTATTTTCTTAAGTTTTTGGTGGAAGTCTCTTTGACCATGATTCTTTATTTTCTTTGAAATGGTCAACCCATGGACGTGGAACTATTTGTTCACCAACTATAAATAGTTTATATTCAAAATAAATGGGATTAATAATAAACAAAGTATCATTAAAATATTAAAAAAAACTTTATTCAAACGTTAACACCTCTCAGGGATTTCGGTGTTTTCTACAGTCCCCTTATAAATGTCCTCGGAATGTCTAAATTGAAGACACTATAAAGAACGGAAAACAGTTGAATTAAGCATACTACAATACTTTATCTTGATTTCTAAATTCCGATTTTCTGATTATTTTCCAATTATTTTTTAAGATAACGTTTATCAAGACTTGAAACAGTCTTATAGGTTAAATACAAGCGAGTTGGTACTTCAATCAAATAGAATATCTCTAAGAAAATAAAACCTATATCTGAATCTAAACCACAAGTACTTAATGGTAATGATAAGGTGGAAGAATCTAAACAGACCACTTATCAGTACTTACAGGTCACTCAAGGTCAAACTGTAAGTGAGAAATCATAAACGAAACACACTTTGAAGGAGGTCGGTTATTCACTTAGTCAAAGTTGAAGTTCTCATTGTCTACTGTATTCATTTGAAACCTTAATCTACGAACGTCTTACGTATATGATAATATTTGATCGCATCTACAGTTTTTATTGGTATTTTATTGTTGCAGAGATCCAGAATATTCAAACAGCACTGAATAGAACATTTTCAGAAACAGCTAGAAAGTGAAGAATCACATGTTACATTTCTGATTGAATGACTACCTATCCTGCTACTATGTTTACTAGGGTTCCGTTCAAAAAGACCTAGAAGACTCGTTAAGTTGTAAAAGTAGAATGTCTCATAAGAAGTGAACAATGATCACTTTATGACAACATCATCTCCTCAAGTTTCACTATATTTTTTTTTCAAACGAAAATCAATCTGATGTCACATGAAACATAATAAACCTGATATTGTGCATTTTAATTCATTACAACATATCCATTTATTTAAATTCACTTGGTATTATCTACAGGTACATTCAACTGAAGAGTCCGAAACAGGACAAAACGTGCATTCTGGATTCGATTGCTAGCCACCACCCATGATTGTTTATTGATTTATTTATTGGTCATTCAGTAATATGTTGACAACTTGTGAATTATAGAAAAAATATAGCTAAGTCATACCATACACTGATCTTACATCATATTCTTCTGAAGTCTTTATTAATATAAGCAATTTATTGAATAGAATTGAAACAAAACTTACCAGTTTCTTGATCAGGTGATTTAGGCTTAGGACTTGTTGGATCTGTTGGTAGAACTCCTTCAGTTTGTGGTGGATTAACAATACGTTCAATCATATCACCAAGAACTTGGAAACTTGGTTCAACAATGAAATCAATAAAACCTAATAGAACAATATTTTAAAAACAATATATATATTACTTAAATAAAAGTCAAATACATATAATCATGGAACAATTTGAATCTTGGTAGATGATGGTAATGATCATTACAATTGTTAAATCAACCATCTTGACTGACACAACAATACAACTTAAATGAATACACCATTTCTATATGTTTCAGAGATGTGAAAAGTTCGTGATCGGTTTTCTTGTCTTAAAATCAAAGTATTTTCTCCTACAAATAATCCATCGATCTTGTTGGTTTCTTTACAAAACCAACTAATCAATTCTACTTAACCGTCATCGGTTTTATACACAAAAAATTGTTGACAAAACACAGTTATGAAATAGTGATCTTGATATGGTGTTTTCTACTGATTTCGACAGATATAAGTAGTCTGTATGATTAATCGATAGTGAAATGTTTGGAGGTAGCAGGTTAAGAAAATCAAAGAAAAGAGAACGAGAATAGTGAATGTTTAGTGTGGTAACAAATGCGCAATGAAGTCTGAAACGATTGAAGTATTTACTATACGATTCTCAAATTTGACTAAGAGATTCTGTAATTTTGTTCTTGAATACATTCGATTGTCCCCATTTGTATTCTCATTCACTACATTCAGAATATACAAATATGAATAAAATACACGTAAGAAGTCCTAATTAATTTATACCTTATTTATGGGATTATTTAGTGGAAAGTTTGCTTTGAACAAACGAGACTGGAACCAATTTTTAACTGAGATCAGAAAGAATCAATGTTCCGAATACTTTAACACATATATTATATTGTTCTAATCTAATCATAATAAAGTATAGTCTTTCTTATTAAGCTTGAACACTTTTTAACATTCAATAAAGATACCTTCTATAAAGTTACTACTTAGCTGAATGACAGTTGTTGGGGTGATCCAAAAGACAAGCAATGATCAGGAAACACTAAGAACTATTTCATCCAATCAGTGTTCACTTGAAGTTTTAGCCAGAAATATCAAGGAAGTGAAACGTCATATGTAGAGGTTCTGTTTGACTGATTGCTATACTGCTACTATGTTTAGTAACATTCCAGAATCTTTGAGCAACCCAAGTGCATTTAAAATATTATAAAAACCTTATATTTTCTGTAATGAAATGAACCTTTGGAGTAAAGTACTTCTCGCATATTTTTCATCTTTTCTCTCATGTTCAGGCCGCTGTATAGTTTTTGCTTGGGGGTTACAGAATAGCTTAGGAAATGAATATAGCGTTCAATTTACAAGACTTATCAATAATCAGCTGTATTTGGGAAGTTCGCTTAAAAAGAACCAGAAGTAGTTCTTTTGTTCTTGATTTATTTCAGTTGTATAATCTCACTGAACAGTTGGAACTTCAAGGAAATATTATGTGTAGACAGGTTATTTAAATTTAGACATATAACGTTGTCATATGGATGGGGTATGTAGAAAGCAACTCACTCCTTCACCTAATTGATTCTATATGAATGAATATTTCTGTAATTTCAATAGTTGAAATCATGAGTCAATTGAAGCTAGATCACCATGGAAAACCTGGAAGCACTGGATGGCTGTTTTGTCCGAGTATTGGACTCCTCAGCAGTGCGCATCCACGATCCCGCCCCGTGAGATTTGAAGTTAGACATTAACACCGTTTGACGCCGGCTCAATGGTCTAATGGCAAAGCACTCACGGACGAGACCGACAGGTCCCGTGTTCAAATCACACGAGGTGGGGTCCTGAGTACGCGCTGCCACGGAGGAGTTCCATACTAGAACGAAACGGCCGTCCATTGCTTGCAGGTTTTCCATGGTGGTCTAGCTTCAATTGACCCATGATTTCAAACATTGAAATTACTGAAATCTCCACAAAACCCCTTCTGAGAATATTTTTGTCTTTAAATCTATGAAATTTACACTTAGATTAGCGGAAACTAATAATAATAATAATAATAATAATAATAATAATGGTAATAATAATAAGGTAAATGAAGGTATTCAATAGATTATTAGACTTATCATAGAATTATTTATGTTTATATGGAAACAACTTACCAATTTGTGATTGTGGTACAACAACTGTATTACGATCACATAGTGGTGATATTGGAAGGTTTAATTCGCGTTCCCGATCACCCTTTGAGTGAAAACAAAGTTTCAAAAGAATACATGATTATATATATACAGAGAGAGAGAGAGGAAAGTAGCTAGTGATTAACTTCATATTCTGTTTAATGTCTAATAATGGTCAGAATAAGGGTTATGCGGAGATTGTAGTAATTTAATAGTTGAATTCATGAGTCGATTTAAGCTAACCCCCCATGAAAAACATGGAAGCACTGAACGGCCGTTTAGTCCTAGTATGGGACTCATCAGCAGTGTACATCCACCATCTTACACGTGATATTCGAATCCAGGACCTTCAGCATCGCGCACGAACATTTAACCTCTAGACTACTGAGCCAGCATAAAACGGTGTTAATGTCTAACTTTAACCAATTCACGATAATTAGCGACCGCCCACCATTTTCTTCAGTGAGTAACTGCCTCATAACATACACAGTCACGGCTTCTTATTAGAATTCCACGAAATTCATATGGAAGCCATTCACTGATGAGCATATGATTATTATCAGAAAGAGGGTTATATGGAGATTGTAGTCATTTAATAGTTGAATTCATGAGTCAATTTAAGCTAAACCACTGGAAAGCCATTCTGTCTTAGTATGCAACTCCTCAGCAGTGCTCATCCACAATCCCGTACATGGGACTCGAACCCATACTAGGATGAAATAACCGTTTAATGCCTTCAGGTTTTCCATGATGATCTAGTATGATAATAACCTTTAAAATGAAAGCTAAATATGTTTATTGGTGATAATGAAAGAATGAAGTATTTCTGATTAATTTCCTATCAACAGACATAAAGTGGGAGTAAATTATCCACAAAAAGTTTCTCATTAAAATCATCTATCTTAAAGAACCGACTACTAACTATTCGAATTTATGGATCATATATAATTTCCTAATGACTTCTAAAAGACTTATCATTATCAGCTTTGTTTATTTATTACTTAGCTATAATTTAAATTGAGTTTTGATTCTAGATTTATGCAATATTATGAAATGAGGTGATATAATGAGATGGTGGAGAAGATTTGTAGCTTAAGTGGATAATTTTGATGAAGTTTTGTTCTCTGATCTGAATGGGTACATGACTAAACCATCCAGCTCAGAGAACAAAAAAACTCCAGCAAAAAGGTGATATAATCAACAGAATACTCAACTATATTATTTTTTTAAGAAGAACGGTGAGACTATAATTTATGGACGAACCAATCAGATATACGGTAACAAATCTCGGATTTTGGCGCTAAATTCACTCATTCATTTGGTTAAATAAAGTTTTGGCATTATAGATGATGAAAATCCTGAAATCTAATTCCGCACACTGGTTTATAATCTTCATTTAGTCCTAGTTAGTAGGTGGATACTCTCGAGGTCACTCTAGCGTCACTCAAAGGTCGTCCATAAATTATAGTCTTATCAGAGGAATTAGTATATACTAAATGAATCTTGTGATTAGTTCAGTAAAATCCATGTTTTTAAATGTTGAATTACACAAAACAGTTCAGTTTCTTCAGTTATGGAAAATAGTAAAAGTTCTTATCAGATTCTCAGAAATAGCTTCTGCCTTGATTTGGTGATAAGAGTTGTTTTATTGTAATGACACAATCGTGTTATATTGGTTAAGACATATTGCTTTAGGTCTAAATATTACGGAAAGAGAAGTAAGAAAACAGTAAAATTAAAGGCATCAAATAAAGAGATGAGGGCAAAGTAGGATTGTTTATTATACTGAAGTGTGACAGCAGTAAGGTATGTCTCTCAAACAATGCAGATTTCGGACAAAAGACTAGCCGACATCAGTCCTAAAAAAAACACTCTACTTTTTGCCATGGATTATCGTCACTAAAGGTACTATGGAACTGACACATATCAGAGACTACTCACGAAAGTCCTGTGTACAATCACCTATAATTAGCTGTCTCTTGGATGGTGAGGTCATATTTTCATGTTTCCTTTATGTGTACCTTATGAAGATGGACTGTTCCACAGTGTAAGGAAAAGGGCAATGACAACTGTACTCGTAGCTCTAACAACACTTGATATCACCATATACGCAGCTAATTAGACTAAGATATTACAATGAATAATAATAATAATAATAATAATAATAATAATAATAATAATAATAATAAAACGACTTCAGTTTAACTAACTTGTCTAAAGAATTCTTCACACAGTATATCAGACCATTGTTCGTGTAAAGACCATTCTTTTGCTGGATGTGAAATATCCGCACAATGAACAATGAGAGATAATGCTTTTGTTTTATCAACACTAAGTTGGTAAGAAGAGATACAGAAAGAGAAGAATAATTAGTGCATTCATTGGGATGTCATTTATAATGATAATATGTAGTTCCAAATGTTTTTATTTATAATAAATAGGCATAACTGTTTTTAGGTCCCATAATTTATATCACTGACTCATCTTAAAACAACCACTGAAAACAGAGGAGCATTGTACAATGGTTTCGTCCTAGTATGCAACTACTCAGCAGTATGTGTGTGTATGTGTCAACGACCTCACCACTAGGGGATCGAACATAGAACCTTCGGTCTCTTGTGAGACTCTCTTGCTGTGAAACACCGATCTTCCATCTCTTGTAATGGAGTCATGAGTAAACACTGACACTAAGAATCCTCTTGTCAAATAGCTATTTAGTTTTTGCTGATTTTCAGTGATGGTATAACTAAGATCACTTCATGATTTAAACGCAAAAAACTTTATAACCTCTACACCCCCCCCACAAAGAGTGTGGAAATTCATAGACAGTATTCACTATTAGCCTTCAGTGAGTGGAGGACCATTTAAAAGCAAATCACAACAAAACTACATGTTTTAATAATATTCATCTGGACACTAACGGATAGCTTTGAGAAGAACTCTTACAACTATAAATTTTATAGTAAGCAATAACGATGATGAGGCATTCATGAATCTATGATACTGGTTCATGTTATATTATATCTCTTATTAGCTGAAATTGAAAGTATCAACGACCGTATTTTGCATTAGTGATATATTATGCTTACCATGATCTCTCATGGTTCTTTATTTGTTTAGACTTCATAATAAAGATCAAGATGTTGATCCGAAATCTCAATAGAATGAATAACAGTATACATTTCAATAATGATTAGAAAAGTTTATAATAATGAATGAAACATGACAAATTCAAGTGCCCTATTTTGTACATTTGAAGAAGTACTGACCAATTGATTTGACATTAAGGACATTCGCTTTTAACAGAATTAGATTATCCATATTTATAACTTTAAGTATACTCTTTCTTTCAGATTCGTTTACATTTATTCTCCGATCATCTGACTAAGTATACCTTAGATAAATATGGAAGGTACATATGTTTGTAAACTTATGAACTGTTAGTTTTATAGGCTAAAGCAGTCTCACAAGCTGTGTAATATTTTAGTGACCTTCTTGTGTAGAGAATTTACAGTTCTGAGATGTATATGGTAGTTTCATATTTTATAGAATGTAATTCTTAGTCAGCTGGTGCATTAAAAATAAGATTGAAAATATAGTTAGGTTTATAAGTGGTGATATTATACTGTCTCGTTGCTTTCAAAAAATGTTTTGTAATAATTATACTACTTAAAAATACCATGAGTAGTTAAAAAATAACATACGTTAACTAGTACTGGATAATATGACATTACCTTTCTGGCATTGAAATCATAGTTTTCATATTTTTAATTTGTTGGAAGTGTAATGACATATCCGTGCATAAAACCATATCAATTACAAGTTGACGGAATTCTCTAACAAATTAAAAAAAATAGAAAATGATCTGTCAGTCTGAATATAATAACAAAATGACTGAATAAATGGCCATCACAGTCATTACACAAATACATTAACTTACTGATAGTACTATTTCTCTATCATGATTCTGATTTATATTTTTTGTAAGTTAATATGTGGTGTCAGATAATATTACTAGTGGTTGGTTATGATGCTTACTTACTTACGCCTGTTACCCCTTGTGGAGGAGCATAGGCCGCTCACCAGCACTCTCCACCCAACCATGTCCTGGGCAATCCTATCCAGCTCCTTCCAGTTGTTATTCATCCCTTTCATATCTGCTTCTATTTCCCGACCTAATGTGTTCTTTGGCCTTCCTCTTTTTCATTTCCCTTGAGGATTCCAAGTTAGGATTTGCCTGGTGGTTCCGTTATGTATGTCCCATCCACTTCCAGAGTCTTTTCCTAATTTCCTCTTCAGCTAAAAGCTGGTTTGTTCTCTTCCACAGTATCCGGCTAATGGATGTTGAGTATTTTGAGTAGACAACTATTTATAAATACTTGTGCCTTTTTAATGATAGTTGTAGTAGTTCTTCACATTTCAACTCCGTATAGTAGAACTGTCTTGGCGTTCATATTTAAGATTCTCACTTTGATATTGATTGACAGACAGTTGTTTTGAGTTCCATATGTTCTTCAGCTGTAGGAATGCTTTCCTTGCTTTGCTAATCCTCGCCTTTACGTCTGCATCTGATCCTTTTCGTTCATCGATGATGTTTCCCAGGTATGTGAAGGATTCCACATTTTGCAGAGTTTTGCCATAAAGTGTGATTGGGTTGCTGTTCAGTGTGTGGTCGTTTATGATAACTTACGCAATATTTCAGAATGATTACCAGAACCAAAACGGTACGCTGATATTCTGTCAGTTACCTATACTTACAGTTTCATCACAGATCATTAAGAGAAGATCTATTTGCAATGGCTAATATAGATAATTGTATTAAACGTCAATTTGAGTGCATTGATACTGACAGAAAAAATACTGTCCATAAAGAATAAGTCTCGATTTCATCAACAAACCATTAGCATAAACGTCCTTCAGTATGTCGCATAATGGATTGTAAGCTTTGAAAGTAGCTTTCAGGTTTCAGATTTAACTTTCAATTTTCTAATGTTTTATAATCCAGTAAGTGATCTCTATAATCAGCGATCCTATAAAAATCATAATATGTAAGTGGTACCTGCCGAAAAATGTCGTTATATGATCTTTGTAAGGTAATGAATAGGTTAGCAGATTTTTGATGACAAGATGGTTACATCCTAAGTACTAATCATGAATTAATAAGGAAGTCTTAAACATACTTTTTGTTACTTTTGGTAAATTGTATAAAGTCCGTAGAAAGTGTTATTTGGTAAAATAGAAAAACCATACTCCATTACTTCAGTTGCAAAATGTTCATCTGTTTTTTTAGAATGCATTATTCCTGCATTTTCATATCGATCAATTGTTGTTGCCGTTCATTCCTCTTCGAACTCCTCAATCTTCTGCTGCCAGGTATTCTATTCCTGATGAGCGCTATATACTACTTATGTCGATAATATTAGTACACACCACATCAGTGTCATTATTCGACATAAATACAGATTTTAGTCTTATGGATAATAATTTAATAGTTGAGATCATGAGTTAATCGAAGCTAGACCACCATGAAAAACCTGGAAGCACTGGATAACCGTTTCGTCTATTGTAGGACTCCCCAATAGTGCACATTCACGATTCCGTCTAGCGAGATTCGAACTCAGGACCTATCAGTCTCGCACGCTAACGACTTAACGTCTAGACCACTAAGGATAATACTTACTTATCATTTAGAAATTGTATCACTGAAATAGTTTAAAATAAGTTACAAAACTACTTATAAAGAAAATTATTCAACTTACTTGTATTGATCAGCTTCTAGTCCAGTCAGTATTGAAAATTCTTCTTCTTGCATTAAACGAAAAACTGCACTAACATGATGATTTTCTAATACTCCACGATCATTATAAACTAAAGCTAATTCAGAACTAAAAGAAGAGATAAAAAAACAACAGAAGATTAGAAATGTGAAGGTCTAACTGTTAAGCTGAATGATGTTGGTGAGAGAGAGGGGGGAGGAGGAAGAGGAGGAAGAGGAGGAGGAAGGAGTATATAGATTTGTAGTACTTGAGTTTATAGAGAAAAAGTCATATACATTTGGAAACGTTAGGGTTAATAAGGATAGTTACTCAAGCCACTTATTTTCTACCACGCAAAATCAAACGCCCTTTACCATAACATCATGTGATTTAAGAGTTACACTATAAACTTGTTTACAAAGTAATCATAAATAATTAGAGACTAGGTGGTATACATGCTTGTCAATAATAGATTTCAGCAGATAAATTAATCCTTGAACATATTTGTCTGTAGTTCTATGAGTTCTAGGTAGTACTAAACTTACGGTAACTAACACTGACAATTAAGAACTTGAAAAAGAATTACTAGTAAACGAAACATAAAATTCCAATAGATGAGATCATAAGTCTATTGAAGCTGGGCCACCATAGAAGCACCACATGGAGGCACTGGACGACCATTCCTTCCTATTGTGGGACTCCTCAGAAGTGTGCATTCACGACCCTGCCCTGCGGGAATCGAACCCAGGCTTATCAGTCTCGCGCGCGAGCGAGTGTTTAACTACTAGACCATTGAGCCGGCATCCAAAGGTGTTAATGTCTAACCTCAACTAATCCACAAAATTGAGCGACACATGCATCAATGTCTTCAGTGATTTACTATCTCACAACTGACCCAGTTGAACTCCACTGGTCACTACTTCTCACCAGAACTCCAGGTTATACATCTTGAAGCCAGTCACTGGTGAGCATATGTTGATCAATATCAGAAGGGTTTTTTTAATTGAAAAGTTTTATATACTCAAACTGGTTGCAGAATGATGATTATCATTAGTTGATCTGATCAACATGTATGGACAACCAAAAGTATATGTGACTATTTAAAATGGCCAATATATCACAATCATAAAATAAATGCCAACAGTAAAACTTTCTGAAATCAATCATTGGAATGTTTCTCAAACCAATCAATAAAGGTATGTTTAAACCTTAAAGTTACTCAGGCTTTTCTTAATAAATTTCCTTATAAGTTCATGTATATAATCATAGATGTTAACGAAGATATCAGAATATGTAGTATTGTTGTGTGTGCTACTGATATTGTTAGATATAAGTAGTATATATCATTAATCGAAGGTGAAATGTCTGAAGGCATAAGGTTAATGAAGATCAAAGAAAAGAGAATGAACAGAGAATGATTGTTGTAGAAATGAAAGAATAATCAAGTTTGAGACAATTTATTGACATTTTGTTAAATGAAGTATTTACTGTATGATTCTCAGATTTTACCAAGAGATTTGGTGGTTCCACATTTGTGTTCTCGTTCAGTACAATATAAACGAATCCAATTAGATCATCATCAATATTAAACTAAATAAGATCATTTATGTGATAGTGGATCACAATCAAATAGATTACATAACTACACATAAGACATGAAAAGAAGCTGAGTGTACTAATAGTAGTGATAAGAATAATAAAATAACAAGCGTTCTAGTCAACAATTCGATATATGAAATAGGTCAAACTACGATAAACAGACTTTAAAATAACAATCATAAAACATTATTAAAATTGTATAATGAGAAGTGTGTCAATGACTAAATAGGGAAGAATGTAAATGGAAGAAAGAGGACGACAAAAAATAGTAAAATAGTTCATCAATTCATTCTCCCAACAAACAAGGGACAGTAGTGTCGTAAATTCCTGCTGAATATCTAAACTAAAGTTCGGATCCCTATAGCTTTAATTGTATGTAGGAGATAGGATCGAACCGCACTATGAAATGATCAATGTATACGATAAATCACCCGAAATAGTTTGATCTTATCTATCATATCACCATATGTCAAGATAGAGCTAATCATTCTTTTTACCTGGCCTAATAAGGATTTAATCGAATCCACTGTAACTCATTGCCTACTCTACGCAGTTACATATCAGCTAACTACTATATATATAAATTTGTTAAGAGAATCAACCCGGTAATGATGTGTTCGAATCCATTTGGTTATTCTCACTTTAAAATATGTATTCATATAATAACTTACCGTGTGGCTATATGGAAATTATTAGTTGTACCAGTATGTTCATAATCATGTATTACTGCAGCGAATAATACAGCAAATACATCCAAATCATTTAACCAATTCTGCTGGGTTAAAAATACAAATTGGAATAGATAGACAAAAGAAAGTTAAAATATTAGTAATTTACACTACATTGTTTAATTATCCAAAATAGTTTTAGTGTAACAAACTTCCTTTTTAATGACATAATTGCATACCATAAGTAATAGCCTAATGTGATAGAGAGAGAGAGAGAGAATAAACCAACTTCCAGTTGAAGAGGAAATATTAGGAAAAGATTTTGGTACGGTTGAGAGTGAGGACAGTCCGTTCCCCCTCTCGAAATGCTCTCACATGGCCACGCGTATATAGCCTCTGTCAGGGAAGTTCTACTCATTGTCTTCTCGTGGCGGGGGTGTTTACGAAAATGAGAGGACTACAAGCGAATGTCCGGCGCTTTAACCGGATCCCAAACCAAATCAGTGGTGCACATGGGCTCCAGTATCCTGTGGGAACAAATGGCGTAGGAAGCAATTTTCGGTTACCGGCTTCCATGGGACTGCATCTCCTTACCATGCTCTACTGCATTGTGGGTTAGACTTTTAGGCCAAAGGCTCGGGGTGTGGCCCCCTAAGAAAACCACCTGCTTCGGTTTGGGCACCCGGCTAGTATCACAGCCCTCACACATATCGAATGAGATTTGTGTGGTGCATATGTATTCGATGCCTCTTTGTACCAATATCTATGTGTTAAAATAAATAATAAAATAATAATAACACTTAAGAAATCATCAAATTGCATCACGACGCAAGTGCTTAGTTGATATGCTGAAGGGGAACGAAAAAGAGGAAGGTAGAAGAACACATTGCGTTGGGAATCGAAAGCAGATATGAAAAGGATCAGTGGCAACTGGAGAGGATTGTTGAAGACACAGTTGGATGGAGAATGCTAGTGGGTGGCCTATTCTTCTCCATGAGGGATAACTGAAGTAATTAATTAAGTAATTTTTCAGAACATCCACTAGTTCATTAGTTATCCAATCTATATTAGGAGTAAATTAATGATAATTCTAGCATTGTCGTTCTATAAATTCTAACAAGAAATAACGATTTCTTTTCGAATTAATTGTATAAGATTCATTTGTATTAATCACTTAAATCTTCCCAATGATGTTAAAGACTGGAGTTGTTCACTTGATATCAACTCTTGGATTTAGCTAAATCCAGCTGACAAGTCATAAATAGAACAAAACAGCATCCTAGTTTCCTCCTGCTAACTATTATCTATCCCTACTTGTAATTTAACAATAATTAAAAATATTTACAATTGATCGATCACTGGGTGGTGATCAGTGTCATGTATGTCAAGTTCATCTTAGTGCAGATCGAATCCTATCAACCAAGTTGCAATATGGCCGCTAGGATTCGATCTGCACATACATGACATTGATCACCACCCATTGACCAATCAATTGTAAGTACATCTCAGTCCTATAGGAGGTCAGTCGTCGCCCAAATAGCTCAGTGGTAACGTTCCTGACCGTGAAGCTGGGTAATACCGGATCGCATCCCACAGGAAGCATCAGTTCGCACAAGATTACAGAGACATGTTGATAATTCTCTTTTGAAACTTTTCTCTTAATTATGAAAATTTTTTTTAAGAAGAACTTGTGTATCGGGAACAAAAATTAAATGTACTTAAATATGAATCGATACGTTCGTATGGGGCCTAGTGATGCTACCAGGTTATTCAAATTAAAGTGAACTTTTAATTTAGCATTGATTGGTTCAAAGACGATTGCTTAGAAACACTATTAGCCACATGTTTATTAAAATAGAAGTAAAATAACTGGAAATAATTTTCCATTACTTCATAGATAACACTGGAAACTTTTGAAGTAAACTATTCATGAATAATTATTAAGTTGTAATATGATCAGCAATCTAACCCGCTTAACATAATAAGAACTATGCTTTGAAAAAGGATCAACTGAAAACTTTGGACTTTGGTTTTGTGTTAGTTGTTACATGTTAACCAAGTGAATGTTCAGACTTGAGGTAACTGACTAAATGTAACCGTGAAAAACCAGATGAACATCGCACTAGTCAGTAATTAATTGTCGGTCGGAATAGGTATAAAAATTTTTCAAGTCAGTCATGAATAGAAATAGGTCATTGGCTAAAAGTGAAACTGTCAAACTAGGTAATAGATAGATAGATAGATAGATAGATAGATAGATAGATAGATAGATAGATAGATAGATAGATAGATAGATAGATAGATAGATAGATAGATAGATAGATAGATAGATAGATAGATAGATAGATAGATAGATAGATAGATAGATAGATAGATAGATAGATAGATAGATAGATAGATAGATAGATAGATAGATAGATAGATAGATAGATAGATAGATAGATAGATAGATAGATAGATAGATAGATAGATAGATAGATAGATAGATAGATAGATAGATAGATAGATAGATAGATAGATAGATAGATAGATAGATAGATAGATAGATAGATAGATAGATGGATATTTGCTATACTTATGTATTGTTTTCATGTTCAATCTGAAGAGTAACAAAACTTTACAGAACGTAATGTGCATTTTGTTTGTTATCCCATCATAATATATCAGTAATGAATGATAATACTTCATGTTGTTTAAATGTTATAACAACAACCACAACAACAATGATAATGATGCTGATGATGTTAAAGTCGACAATCATTATGAAGGTATTGATGTTAATGATGATGATGATGACGATAAATGAAATACGCCTTTTTCATCATTTTTCTTTTTTTTTTTTCGTTTTTCGAAAAATGATTCAATATTCAATAAATTTTCACTATTTCAATTTGTCATTTTAACAATAAAAATGGGTGTGGTCCTTTTTTATAAACAAATAAATAAACATTTTTTTATATCTAAGGTAATAAATAAATAAATAAAGGGAAATAGATCCCATTTATTTTTTTTAAATTTTTTTAAGGAGTGGACTGATAAAAATAACAATTATTGATTGATATACTGTTTCGTTCTTCTTTTTTTTGTCCTCGTCAATATAACTATTGGATTCGAAAATATAATTTGTTTTGTTTTGTTTTAATGATTGAATTCATAAGTCAATGAAAGTTAAACCATCATGGATAAGCTGAAAGCACTGGATAGCTATTTTGTTCTGATATGGGACTACTCAGCAGTGTGCATCCATGATCACACCTCCTGAGACATTCGAACCCAGGACCAATCAGTTTCACGCGCGAGTGCTTAACCATTAGACCACTGAGCTGGTCGGCATTTAACGTTGTTAATGTCTAACTTCAACCAATCCACGAAGCTGCGCTACTGTACATCATTGTCTTAGAGTGAGTTGATATCTCACAACATACCTGGTTGAACTTCACTGGTAACGGCTTCTTACTAGGACTCCAGGAAATGCCTGTTGAAGTCAGTTACCAGTGAACAGATTATTATTATCAGCAGGGGTTTTGTGGAGGTTTTTACAAATTTCAGTAGTTGAAATCATGAGTCAATTGAAGCTACACTACCATGGAAAACATGGAAGCACTGAACGGCCGTTTCGTCCTAGTATGGGACTCCTCAGCAGTGCGCATTCGCGATCCCGCCTCCCGAGACATTCGAACACAAGACCTGTCAGTCTCGCGCACGAACACTTAATCTCTAGACTAGTGAGCCGACATCCAACAGTATTAATGTCTTACTTCAACTAATCCACAAAATCGGCCTGGGGAGATTCACAATAGGACAAAACAACCGTCCAGTGCTTCCAGGTTTTCCATAATGGTCTAGCTTCAATTGACTCATGATTTCAATTATTAAAATCGCTATAGTATCCATAAAACCACTTCTGATATTATACATTTGTGTCGTTTTTTTTCATTGATAACTCTTTGTCTATAGAAGTGAGATAAAACCGGATAACTTTAAATGACGTTGGCATAGTTACAAAGAAAATATAGTTTTTTTAATTAAATTAAACGCTTAACCTCTAGACTAGTGAGCCGGTTGCCAATGGTGTTTATGTCTAACTTCAACCTCGAGAATAAAACAAAATAAAGAAATGATTTGAATCGAATAATGCTTTTTCTCAATTCGATACTTGGAAATGAGTTGATGATAATAATTAACTAAGTTTCTTTCTTTAATGAAGTTTAAAATTCATTTTCTGACTAGTTAAAGTTCGAAAATAGTGGCTAGCAGGAGAATCCAGGACGTAATGACAGTTTGAAGAACAACAAGAACGGCTACGCAATCAGCTTTATCAAAAATATCAACTCAGGGCATCAGCAGAAACAAAATCAAGTACAAAAACCAACAAACGGATCATCCTGCCATATATAAAAGGTGTCAGGAACTACAACGAGATTATTGAAGCCATTTAGGATAGGTGTAGCACACAAACCAGCAAAATCACTTTAATCAATCCTATGCATACCGATGGATGAAATGAAAAGAAATGCCGAACATCACCTACAAAAATAAATTGTTCCAACTGCGAAAAACACTACAACGTACAAAGTGGACGACCCCTCCATCTTCACTTGCACGAACATCAATTAGCAGTCAAACACCATGACGTATCCTCGCTTATATCAATGCATATGGACAACTGTGGATACAATCAATATAAGGAAGTTAAAGGTCAACAATAACCAATCAAGATCGAGGTCAACTGGACAAGCTGTGAGTCCTATGTGGAGAAATCCGAACACTTCACTTCTACCTGAAGTTTAGGCTGATGATATCGTCCAGAAGAACAACGAAGACTCCACGATCAAACCATCCAGCTTAGAGAACAAAACTCCATTAAAATTAGCTAGAGATCAATTCATGATTTAAATTATGACAAAAAAAAGTATTCTACTAAAAATCAAACAACTTTTATCTTTTTTTTTCTTTCAACAAAAACAAACAAACAAAGACTTACCCTAAGATCATTCATAAAAATGATCATATGACATGTTTGCATTACATCAGCTGCATGAACCAAATTATGATATGGATTACTGTATTTACTATAACCTGTTTCAAGTTGAATTAATAAACTTTCTAATGCAGTACTATTTATCTGAAATAGAATTATATTAAAAAAAACAAAGATCTTATTGAATGGCTTCTACTAGTTACAAGATAAATAAATGAGACTCTAATTTATGAATGACCTTTGAATGACACCAGGATGACCTTGAGAGTATGTACTGTAAGGTCAGTGAAATGTCACTAAGCCCTAGCCAAATGATTTGGCAGTTGGGTCACTGAATATTGAATCATAAATTGATCCTTGTCAGGGTCAAGGACGAGCGATGCGCATCACTTAATCATACGCCATAAACTGGCCCATGCGATGGTGGTCTTACTTTCGCTGGTACCTACTTCAACCAATATATTTCTGTAATAATGTCCAATGTGTTGTACAGTCTTTTAAACATCTATAGTACCTTGATACGTCGGTGGGGCAATGCATATAAGGTGCTGAACACAAGGTGTGACTTAGACATTAGCTGGTTCGTCACACCATTTCCGTCTAATTATAATAGGCCTCCAATCGTTCGACATAGATCATCTACGCTGGTGATCTACACTACCTACTAACTAGGATCAAATGGGAGGGGTTATAAACCAGTGTGAGGAATTAGAATAATGACTTATAATTGATGGTTAAGGTAAGGAATTTCATTTAGGGTTTTCATCACGAACTGACATTAGCTATAATGCCAAAACTCTATTTAGCCGAATGAATGCATGAATTTCGTGACAAATTCGTGACTCATTATTTTATAGCTGATTGGTTCGTCCATAAACTATGGTCTCGCCGAAATCTCTGATAAATTATGACGAATGTCAAGATTAATTATTGATGATAGCGGCCCGCTTGAACATCTGTTCCTATCATCATCATTATGTCTGTTAATCTCATAACCTATTCCAGTGCGTTAATGAAGTTTACAACCTTTCTTCGCACAAGTTTCAAAAAAACGCCAAAACAAAGACATTATGGTTGTTGGCAATATTCAGCGAAAAGTATGTATATTATTGAGATATCGATTCCTGTAATGCCAACATCTAATTGGTGGTCACGCAATACCTATCGTCAGGACCAATCAAGAAGTAAGAAACGGAGACGTATTGAAACAGTTTAAGCTGAGGATTCTATATTGTGACTAGATGGTGGTTGGAGGTAGTCTATAGGAAACCCTGGACCTGGGTTTCGTTCTACTTGGCACTCGTCAGCAAGGTGTACCTGTAATCTTAAGGGAACTGGTGCTTCCTGGAGGATTCAATCCCGTGTCACCCAGCTTCACAGTCAGAGACGTTACCACTGAGCTATCCGAGCCGCGACCGACCTCCTGTAGGACCGAGATGTAATCACAATTGATTGATCACTGGGTGGTGATCAATGTCATGCGTGTCTAGTCCTTATTATATATACATATAGTGCCCGCAGTGTCGAGTCACCTAGACTGGTGGCCACACTGCATCATGGTCGATAGCATTCGATCTGCACTAATAAGGACTAGACACGCATAACATTGATCGCCACCCAGTGATCAATCAATTGTGATTCTATATTGTACCAAGACTATAATATTGAATAAAGTTAATAGTAATAAAAAAAATTAATAACTCATGTTTATGAGATTGTACAGTCGGTTGCTATATTAAGTCCATATACTTTATTCTAGCTCCTAAACAGGCCAATTTATTCATTCTTCTTCTTCAGTCACGTTTTGACTTAGTTAATTATTCACTTATCAACCCTGACTTTGTGTGTATTAATTAAAGCTTGATTAAATGGAGTTGGTTCAAATGCCTTCTCAACCGCGCATCATTTCATTTTACTTCTTTCTTTTGATCATCTTGTCCACACCAATGATTGTACAAAATATACGTATTCAAAATCTTTTCTCTTAATTGACTTATTCTGTAGATAATTATATACGAGAATAGTCAGGATATATATATATATATATATATATATATATATATATATTCCGATATGTATACCTTGATAACAATCAGAAATGATCAAACTGGAATCAGATATAGAGCTACAAAAAGATTCCCTCAAATTACATTATTCACAACTGTAGTCAGATAAGTCTGATGTTCCCTTTAAGTTACTAAGTTACTAATCTTTATCTTTAAATCAATCCAACTTACTTGGAACTTATTAATAAGATTATATTTATGTAATAATTCAAAAGCAACAAATTTCAATGCATGATTTTCGCTTGCTTCATTCAATCCAAATACATCAAAATTCCATGTATCTAAACCAGTCTATAATAAAGGAAAAAGAAAAAGAAATATTTGATGATGTAAATGATCATATGTATCCAACAGTACATAACAACATATTCAATGTCTCTGCTTAGCTATAATCTAACAAAGTTTTCAATGTCTTATAATGTTCTCCATGTTGCACTATGTGAATTCAATCATTCAATAGGTTATAGTTAATCATTTCTTTATTTCTGAACAGATTATTGTCAACTAGATACAACTAAGTTTACATTCCATGATGTGGGCGTGGGTTCGAATCCCATTTCCGACACATGTTTTGTGTGGCGCATATATATTTGCTGCCCTCTTGTATCAATATTTATGTGTTCAAATAAAATAATAAACACATTAGATGTTTATTGGTAGTTTGAGATGTACAAATAGAGTTATATTGGTTGTTAACATTGCTTCGATTTCTGACGAAGTATCAAATGCAACTGACTATCTAATATGACTGTAACTTATTGGAATATACTTAAAATGTTGAAGATATCCAAACTAAAATCAAGCATTTGTTTAGTGGCCTTCCAATTAATATATGATCTATCGATCATAGGTGTCTTCGAAGCATTGCTCGTATATCCTGAGATCATCGAGTAATTAATGCAGTTGTTGGCAAATGGATACTAGATAAGGATGGCAAATCAATTGATGAATTAGTGAAACTTCACCAGTTGAGATGGCTGGGACACGTGGTACGTATGCCCAACTACCGACTGCCCGACGTGCGATGTTTTATGGTGTAGGAGTAGGTGGGAAGAAAGCAAGGGGCGGCCAGACCAAAACATGGCGCAAGTCCATGAAGTCACTGACAAGTAGACTGAGTCATGTTGGTAGGTGTAGACTACCTGGTTGGGATTCGCGAGACGATAGCAACCGATGGTTAGGGATCTTGAATAACATGGCTCAAAATCGTTTGCGATGACTCATGTGCATCCACTCTTTGTGTTCTCCTAAATTCTAATCTTCTAAATCCTTCATATCCTTTTTTTCTCTTTCCATATTTGTTTCACTGGATGATAATAATTGAAAAGTATGTATTGAAAAGCTTTCAAACATTGATGATTTAACACATATGATATCTTTTCTTTTATTAACTTTAATGCATGGATTCTGTAGTAATCGCCTCTCATTTCTTCAATACTTACTTACGCCTGTTATACCTAATGGAGGAGCACAGGCCACCCACAAACACTCTCCGTCCAACTCTGTCCTGGACAATCCTTTTCGGTTTTTTCTAGTTGCTATTCATCCTTTTCATTTCTGCTTACGATTCCGATGCAATGTTTTATTTGACCTTCCTCTTCTCCGCTTCCCTTCACGATTCCAAGTTGGTGCTTGCCTTGTGATGTAGTTTGATGATTTCCTCAATGTGTGTCCTATCCACTTCCAACATCTTTTCCTAATTTCCTTTTCAGATAGAAACTGGATTGTCCTCTTCCACAGTAAGCTGTTGCTGATGGTTTCCGTCCATTGAACATTGAGCGTCTTACGTATACAACTGTTGATCAATACTTATACCTTTTTGATGATGACTATAGTAGTATCAGTTCCGTACAGTAGGAGTGTAAATACACTTGATTGATAGATATAGTGAAGTAGTTGAAACAAATATAAAAATAGGAAACATTTTTCGGCAGCTTAGCTTATGAATAGAAAAGCCGTGAGTCATGCGTTTGAGCAGGCGCCTAACTAACTAGATCACTGAGCCGGCATCCAACGGTTTTAATGTCTAACCTCAACTAATCCACGAAATTGAGCGACACATCCACCATTGTCATTAGTGAGTTACTACCTCACAATTGAGCTAACGCTTCACTATTAGTATGTATGATATACCCGACTTGGAAGTGTTGTTTATCCGACATTAGGTGATAACTATATAGAATAAATGATAAATCTGGTATTTTAGTAATTAGTAGTTTACATTTGATTCTATATAGTAAGAAACTAAACAGAAACGTTTTGGCCTATCGATGAAATGAAAAGTATTTTCGATTTTATCATCTGTAGCAAAGATGCTCATTGTTATTATATAATTCTCAGTATAATTTTATGCAAGAAGATCATCAAATTAATGATCACTTAACAAAATAAGAAGCAACTTACTTTAAGAAATAGAAGTACATTTGGTGGAACAATAAGGTTGGAACAACTTGACATACGACGATAAATTCTGAATGAACAGAAAAATATTACAAATAATTAAAGTTTTCTTTTAATAGTTGAATTCATAAGTCGATCCAAGCTAGACCACCATGGAAAACCTGGAAGCACTGGATGGCCGTCTTGTCCTAGTATGCAACTCGTCAGCAGTGCGCATCAACAATCCCAAACGTGGGACTCGAACCCAAGACCTTCGGTCTCGCGCGCGAACGCTTAACCTCTAGACCATTTAGTTGGCATCCAACAGTGTTAGCGTTCAACTTCAATCGATGTATGGCTTCTCACTAGAACTCCGGGAAAGCCATCCACACCCGTATCGGGTATGAGAAAGTTATCCACCTTAGACAATGGATGTAGGGTTGCACAAGATCATGGGTTAATTAAAGTTAGACATTAACACCGTTAAATGCCAACTAAGTCGTCTGGATTTTAAGCGTTCGTGCGCGAGACAGAAGGTCCTGGGTTTGAGTCTCGTGTGCGTAGCTGTGGATGCGCACTGCTGGGGAAACCCACTTAACCTCTAGACTAGTGAACCGATATCCAACGATGTTAATGTCTAACTTACTTTGCATTATCATTTATTGAGTTTAAATCGTTTTCTGGATGATAAAATTCTAAAAACTTAATCCCTTCTATGTTTTCCGTAATATTGTAGTGAGTAATTTTAATGATCCAAGTTATATATCTATTTTAACCAGTGACTGATTTGTGCAACCACCTCAGTCCTAGCGTAGATCATTTGAAACTCAATTGACTTTGTGATCAAGTCTATGATTGCAATATTAGTTTCTTAAAATTCAGGTCCTCTCAAAGTAATCAGTCACATCAATCTTTCTAACATTCCCTGTTGATGATCATCAGCCAACCTGCAGATTGAGTACAGAGGTGTCAGCCGACTACATTAAATTATCTGCATAGTACTCAGTGCATAGTAAGAATACACTACATGTTTCTATCGGTAGAAAAAACAACGGAAAAAACCCGTAAAGTATTTTTTTTCCAAGCAACTAAATCAAACCAACACACGAAGTTTATTGAAAACGAATGGTGTTTTCAACGTATATATGTGATATACTTAATATGGATTATTTGAAGTGTCAGAAAATGTTTACCATGAGCTTTAGTTCCGTAAAAACTAAGTCTCGTACAATGATTTATACTTTTTGTTACTTTCTCCCAAATGCCCTGGTACGGTCAAGAGTGGGAAGAGTCAGTTATCCTTCTCCAAACGCTCTCATATGACCACGTGCATGCAACCACTGCCAGGAAAGTCCTACTCACTACGTTTTCGCACCACGGATGTTATTTACGAAATTGAAAGAACAAAAAGTGAATGTCCAGTGCTTTAGCTGGTTTGATGGATATGGAGGATTCACCTAGGGAGTTGGAAAACCCTGATTCCAAACCAATGGTGCATATGGGCTCCAGGATCCTGAAGAAAACAAAAGACGTATGAAACAAACGTTGGTCACCGGTTACCATGGGAATTCCTCTCCTTACGTTGCTCCACTGCCTTGTAGTTCAGACCTTTGGATCGAAGGCTCGCGGTGTGGCCCCCTACGAAACGAACTGCTTCGGTTTGGGCACCCGGGTAGTATAACAGATCTCACACAAATCGAATGATTTATGTGTTGCATATATATTCGGTGACCCTTTGCACCAATATTTATGTGTTCAAACAAATAAATAATTATCACTTAGAATCATAGTTTATAATGCTACTTTTAAAATACTCTCAAACAAAAGTATCCTATTATTCAGTCGTAGAATTGATTATTACATAAATTCCATTATCGGATTGTTTTTGCCAAAAACTGAAGTTCAAAGAATAACGTTTAGAAAGATGTAAACACTCAACAACAAAAAACTACTTAAATTTACCTTTCAACAAATATTCCAGCTCTAATTGCATTGGCAACACTACGAAATCTAGGCTTTTGTTCACCAATCCCAACACTTTGTACAGTACGTGTAAATGTTGAAGCAAGCCAATTACGTACTTCATCTGGTACATATTCTGTAGCAGCTTCTGACAAATCTTCTTCTTCTTCACGAATACGTCTGTAAACAAAAAAAGCATTTTTTTTCAAAAGTTACGTAATTCGAAATTTTACGTAAGTATTGTTTGTATCCGCTGGAAGTGGATACGATACACATTAAGGAAACCACCCAATTACGTTACAAGGCAAGCCCTCACTTGAAATTCTCAAAGCCAAAGGAGAAGAGGAAAACCAAAGAACACATTACGCTCAGAATTGGAGACAGACATGAGAAGAATGAACAAGAATTGTATAGAATTAGAAAGGAAGGTCAAGGACAGAGTGGGTTGGAGGATGCTAGTCGGTGACCTATGCACCTTTGGGAGTAACAGGCGTAAGTAAGTAAGCAATTAAGTAATTGTTTGTATCCAAAGGTTATTGAAATCTAATTCGAAAATGAACAACTAACACAGATACAACAAAAAACAACAACTGGAAAGTCATTCGTTTACTCATTTTCTCAGTATTCAAGTCAACATCATTGAAGATGCAATCCGAGATCAAAAACTTAGTCGTCTATTGAATGCAGCAGCGAAAATAGTCAGAATGAAATCAGTAAACATATGATATTGAGAATGAGTCATTTGTGCTTAATTTTAATTACTTTACATTAATGGATAAGGATAATTTAACAAACAAACGTTTTCATGATGATGATGATGATGATGATGATGATGATGATGATGATGATGATGATGATGATATGATGATGATGATGATGATGATGATGATGATGATTGATGCCTCAATGAGACATTTCTAAATATCCCTTAACTGATTCCATATATTAGTGATTTTGACAAAAATCAAATAGGAAGTTTCTGCAAAACTTTTGGAACAATAGTTCAATATCTTTTTTGTCCTCTCAATCTGCTTAACTTGATCACCACTTTGTTACCATGATGTGTTAATACAGTTACAATTGTTCCTTCTTAATACTAGTTACAAGTGAGTTTTGAGATGTAATTTTTAAGCTAACAATGTAATTATCATTATGTTAATGTCTTGGAATGACAAATGTTTATGTATATTTCAATAGTTGAGATCATGAGTCAACTGAAGCTAGACCACCATAGAAAACCTGGAAGCATTGGACAACCGTTTCGTCCTATTGTGGGACTCCTCAGCAGTGCGCATCCACGACCCCGCCTCGCGGGACCCGAACCCAGGATATATATATATATATTAATCAGGGAACTTCTTTAGCTTATTTAAATCTGTAAAAAAACAATGTTTATTACCATCGTATTCTAGAGCATGGTTCAGTGATATCTTAACATTAAATAAAAACCTAAAACCTTGTAACATGTGACTATAATGTTTGTTAACTAATATGTACACCATATGTAAGGTAAATATTTCAGAGTTATTCCTATTTTATCTGAATGGGGTTTTGTAGATATCATAGTAATTTTAATAGTTGGGATCATGAGTTAGTTGAAGCTAGAACATCATGGAGAGCCTGGAAGCACTGGACGGCCGTTTTGTCCTATTATGGGACTACTCAGCTCCATTTCGTGGATTAGTTGAAGTTAGACAATAACAACGTCGGAAACCGGCTCAATGGTCTATTGATCGATAGGTCCTGTGTTCGAATCTCGCGAGGCAGGATCGTGGATGTGCACTTCTGACGAGCTCCACAATAGGATGAAACAGCCTTCCAGTGCTTTCAGGTTCTCCATGGTAGTCTAGTTCCCATCGACTCATGATCTCAACTATACAAATGTTTAAGTTTATCACTGGACCAATTCAATTCAAAACATCACTCAGCTAATAGTCGATACAATAGGTTTATCTGCAGAAGAAGAAGAAGAAGAAACAAAATACTGTAACGGTAATTAAGTTCATCCTGCATTGTTTCACTAGTATTGTCTCCCTTGATCTCAATTCACTCAGTCTAACTTTTATTAGTATAAATAGTTGACTACTGATTATTACATAACGACCAAATCAATAAATATAATTTCATAATGTTCAATAACAATTAAGTATAACTGACCAATTATTAGAAGATCATATCATAACAGATAATATCAATGATATCAAGAGGTTTCATTATATTATTTATGTATATGTATAGAACTTACCGTTTCTCTGCTATATAAGCATTTTCCATAACGTTTATTGCATACTGTATATTTTTCAATAATGTTGCTTTACCTATACGATCGGTTTCAATCATTCGATAGATATGACGCATTCTATCCAAATGAAATTTAGGAAAGAAAAACAAAAACAACTTAACAACATTGATTAACAATATTGAAAGGAGAAAGAAGGAAAGGAAGAAAACAAGAACATAACAAGCACATATCACAAATAAATTGATTTAGGCCAAATACATTAGTTACAATTATGTACATAAATATATGTATATATATTGTCATGATATACCCAGTCAAAAGAAATTTCTAAATTATTGATCAATCAATCAATGAATTATATTTTGTCATATCAATCTTTTTAGTATTGTGTTATAGTGATGTGTGTTACTGATATCGATAGATATAAGTAGTATGTATCTTCAATCGAAAGTGAAATGTCTGAAGGCAGAAGGTTAATTAAGATCAAAGAAAAGAGAACGACAACAGAGAATGATCGGTGTAGAAATGAAAGAATAATGAAGTCTCAGATGATTTATTGACAGGCGAGACTCTAATTTATGGACGAGGCAATCACAGGCCTTTGAAGGATTTCAAGGTTACGGTGCCAACTTCTGTGCTTAATGCTAACGTACCATGGGTTCACAAGGAATTTTGTACAAAACGTGATAATTGAGCGACTATAACAAATAAATCGGCGAGACTATAATTTGTGGACGAATCAATCAGGTATAAGATAATAGATCTCGGATTTGGGCACGAAAGCCTTTCATCCATTTGGCTAATTAAATTTCTGGCATTATAGCTGATATCAGTTCGTAATTAGAACCGCATATATAATTGATAACTGAGGCAAATTATGACAATTATTGCGAGCTGGATAACAAAAGTACCAGTAACACTGGCTTCAGCCAGGTACTACAATATATACGGATGACTGGAGAGCACACAGACTCCTAAATAGGCTTAGTTATGTGCGTCGTGTCGTTATCCACAAGTAGCATTTTGTACACTCAACAACCAAAGTGCACGTAAACAATATTGAAGTTATTTGGTCGAGGCTGTAAGAGTTTTTGAGACTTTATCATGACTCTAGAGGCCGACTATTCTGTAGCCGTATGGATGATTTCCTCTACTGCATGCATGAGAATTTTAGAACCTCTGAACCTCTTTCTAACTTTGACAAGTTTTTGAACCATGTATAAGAAGTGTATCCACTTTATTTCCTTGGTTTTGTATAATATACTTTTACCCTATACTGACTGTGTGTTGTTTGGCTAATATTCTGTGGGTCGATTAAGATTCGTTCAAAGGTCGTCCACAAATTAGAGTCTGGGCTCAAAAACATTTGATTTTCCCATACTGGTGTTTTCGTTCATTACAGTATGAGTAGAGTGGCATATGTGTATTTAATGATCTTCCTTAATCTTTTCACAGTTCACTTATCACAAACATAGAATATTTGAAATGATGAGGAAGATATGTAGTTCAGCTAGGTAGTATATGACTTCTAATATGAGATAAGCTAAATGAGATTGTCCCGAATGACAATGAAAACTATCCGAATAAATTTCTTTGTTGAGTAACCACAAAACCACCAGAATTCACTTATGAATTAGTGACGAAATATAAGGTACATATTTTATCCTAGTTGAAATCTATCAACCAAATGTATACATTCCACGAGACCATTCCGTTGGAAAATTAAAGACACATTAGCAACAGTCTTTTTTAGTAATGTGTATACTATATGGACCATAATTACATGTAGTGGTAGAGCGTTTGTCCTCGGGGAAAATATATCCCAACAATGTTATTATTTTCCTGAACAATAACTAGGAATATCGAAAGAACAATGTTTTGGCACTTTAGTTATGTAACTTTGAAAGTAACTATGAAGTAATACATGTATGCTTCATCCTAACTTGAAACTCCTTCATGGTTCATGCTTATAAGTTTAAATTCTCAAGTTCAATGTAAGAAGAATTTATCGATCGTTTGTATTTTATTGCATAAATAATTGTTACTATGCAAAAATTTTTCACATAAATATATGTCCTACAGTAGCGTTTCATTAGTAACTATTACATTGTGAACCATTAGTCAACTGAATTGCCTTCTGATGTTTAAGTTAATGAATACAAAGTTCAACTTTCATTTTTTTCAATTCCATTGCTTCGTTTTGATTTACATCATGTTTTGTTAATCATTCAGTAAATGAGACTTCTATTTATTTCATACCATGAAACTAAGATAGATCGTAGCTAATAGTGGAATCTGGTTTGATGAACATTTCGTCCTATTTGAGATTAGTCAGGTCGATATTCCTGCATTTCAGAGTTGATGTTCACTCTAGATCTTGAATTCAGTACCGTTCACTTCAAACGCCATTGCGCTATCCACTTAGCTACTGAATTCTGATAGCCACCTGCTCGTGCAATGAAGTGGAGTTTAAACTCACTTGGTATTCTTTACTTGTATCTTTAATTGTTGTGTTTGGACTGCAATTGATCAGTCTCTTGTTGGCATATGTGAATATTAATTTTGAGATACAGGTACATACGGCTAACGAGTCCCAAACAAGACGAAATGCACGTCAAACTGGATTCCACTACTAGCCACTATCCATCTTTGCTTATAAAGACTGTTAATTAAGGCAATATCGAGGCAATCCACACAGGATGCACATATGTCAATAAGAGATTGATCGATTGCAGTCCTAAACAACAATGGGATGATACATGCAAACAACACTAAGTGGATTTATACCATTAAGTAGTTTTATCTAAATATATAACATTGAACAAGAAACGTTACTCTTAAGGAAGTTGTACTATCCAATTTCCCTTAAACCAACTTATCAGCCACGTATTGCTAACAATTCCAAATTTATTCGCTTAAAATTGATAAAAAAAAATTATGAGAACAATCAGATATTTTACCTATTTGATAACGATGCTATAGTTTATGGATGACCTTTGAGAGACGCTAAACTAACTTGAGGATGTCCACCTACTAACGAAGACTAAATGAAGGTTATAAACCAGTATGAGGAATTAGAATTAGGGTTTTTATTTCGAACTGACATTAGCTATAATGTCAAAACTCTATTTAGTCAAATGAATGAATGAATTTCACGCCAAAATCCGATACGCGTTATCTCATATCTGATTGGTTCGTTCATCAATTATAGTCTCTCCTGTATAATTACAAATTGTTTACTGTTTTCACAAATGTAAGACTAGTCGATGAATTACTTCAGTATAACATATCAATAATGTTATAAGAATACTATACACATACCTTACATAACATGCTCTCAATGATTCAGGTGTATTCACTGTTCTTAACATATCTGTATCATTTGGTATTTGTGCATATTGACCCAATGTACATGTAGTTAAATTTTTATAGAAAAATTGTGATACACCAGATAATGCACATTCCATATCAAGTTCTTCATCTGTTGTCATATTTGTATCAGAAGTACGAAGTGGTATATCTTTTAATCCTATAGGGAAAAAAAACAAAAATTAGATATTCAAAATTCATTTCCGGAATGTCTCTTTGGATTCAATATCATCAAATGTTAAAAACCTAGTGTTATATCCTGACGAGAATTATAAATGGTAACTGTTGGGATCTATTTCTCGATCAATACGATACATATATTCTTATTGTATAATTGTTAGGTAGTTAGACTATGCATATTCATGTTCCGCTTAGTGTTAGCTTTATTTTGACATAGACTGTTATTATAAGATTTACCGTTCTTGAGTTATACCCAGTCTATTAATTACTATCTCCCATATTTACAGCCACATTTGGTTAAATCTTGTACAAATGTGGTTTCCTATTTTATGGTAAGATGTGGTCTGTTCGGCTGGTGTATATAAACCCAGTATGTTTGAAATACATAATTCATATCGTGGAGGCTGAGATCGGTGTCCTGGACTTAACAGGCAGGGAGAAGGACTGATAAAGACTCTAGACTGGTCGTACAGGGTTTATGAGTGATTGGTCCGGTCGATAATTTACTGTTCTCTAATTGGCGGTATCATTACGTTATACATGAATAGAGGATAAGGCCACAAGTTATAATACCTACGATAGTTGACTTATTCACTGTTTTTTTATTATTCAATTTTTACTTTTGTTGATGAAAGATTTTGATGTGAATTTGAATGTCATTTTATTAGTGTAGAAGAGTTGTAGAGATTGTTGAGATTTCATAGTTTACCCCACAGAGTGATCTTGGTTAGACCATCATTAAAAGTTTAGAGGGGCTTGACAACTAATTCTTCTCAACAGTAGACTTCTCAGCAGGAATGCATTTCCATGACCTCACCACAGGGGGTCGAACCTGGAATCTTTAGGTTTCATAGTGAACAATTAACATTAAGACTAAATATCTAAATTCAATTTAGTGTATATATCGCTTAATAATCTTCAAATGCTATTGGTAGACGTGCTGCCTTATGCACAAAATAATCGATGCAAACTACGACATTCAAAAATCATCCCATTCACCTAACTTCAGCTTTACTGGGAATGTTATAAAAACGTCTATATTTCTATCCCTTAAGAATCATACTCAGTAAAATAACCAATTAAGTTGAATGTATTCCAAATACCAAATGTAAGATAGCAAAAGATGCTTCGTACTAGGATTGGGCTTGTTGGTGGGAGTAGTGGAGAAGATTTGTAGCTCAGCATCTGAAGTTTGTCCTGATGATGTCGTTCAGAAGAACGATGAAAATTCTATGACCAAACCATCCAGCTCACAGTATAAAACTTCATCAAAATCATAAGTGGAAGTGTATACCAATGATTGCACTAGGAATTTCTGTATATAAAGTCATTCAACTGTAAGAGAGTGTGAATTTCAGTCGAGGAAAAAGCGGCCTTCTTGAATATCTTGACTACTTATTACTTCCATCTGGATATTTCAACAAATTATCTGTTTTCTTGTTTATTTTAACACATCAATATGCTTATTAGTATCATAACCTATTCAAGTGCGTTTATGAAAAGTTTACTACATTTCGCTTTACAAGTTATAAAAGAGCACAATCAGAGATATCGTAGTTGCTGGCTTTATGCATCGAGAAGAATATACATTATTCAGATGTCGATTCCTGAACTTTTAACGTTTAGTTGACGAACACTCAATACGTGATCGTCAGGATCGACCAAGAAATAAGGGACGGAAGTGTATTGAAGTACTTTTTGCTGAGAATTCTATATTGTATCAAATATATGATATTGAATAAAGCCATCAATAATAATAATCATAATGACTTCATAACATATGAAGCATCCAAACTCAATAGTAAAGCAATAATTCCAGTATTTTACAGGTTCTCTTCAATCATTCAATAACAAATATACTGTAGTATGTATTGTTGTATAATTTGATTTCTACGTAATCAGTAATCATTACTAACTTGCGAAAACTGTCGTTCCCTAACAAAAACAGCGAAAAATACATTTAAACACACATGTAAGATTTAATATAACTTGCTACAATAGATTGGAGATTATTTCTCTCTGTAGATTTTGAGTTGTAGAGATCATCAAGTTTTTTTATTGAGATCATGAACCGATTGGTGTCAGACCACCATTGAAAACCTCGAAGCACTATATGGCCATTTCGTCCTACTTTGAGACTCCTCAGGAGTGCGTATCCACTACCCCGCCTCGCGAGATTCGAACCCAGGCTCTCCAGTCTTGATCGCGAATGCTTAACCTCTAGACCATTCAGCCGGCATCCTAACTTCAACCAATCCACGAAATTGTTCAGACTCATTCATTCATGAAAAATCAGTTTTATATGTGAAATACGAAGGGAATTCCATACAGCCAAAAAAGAAAAAAAAACTTACCCACTCCATAATCCAATAAATCTATACCAGATAGTACATAATTACTTCTAGGATTATCAGTTTTCTTATCTTGACCAACCATTTTACCCATTTCTTCATTTACATTTATTATTCCCATTTGATTCATTTCTTGTATATTCAAAGAATTTTGTTCAATACCATTCGTTAATTGATTTTTTGCCGGACTTCCAGCTTGTGAAACACCAGTTGATGCACAAGAGCCCATACACAATTAATTACCTGCATTGATAAATATTAAACACATGGATAAAAATACATTGTTATCTTAAGTGATTAATTTTTAAATAGTTTGTGATCATGAGTCAATGAAATCTAGACCACCATGGAAAACCTGAAAGAACTAGATGGTTGTTTCATTCTGTTTTAGGATTCCTCAGTAGTACAGAGCTACGATCCTACCTCGTATGAATTGAACCTAGGACCTCTTTTATTTGATTGAACATTATTGATTTTGGTGTCTTACTCATATTCTCCAGTCATCTTCATTAGTGTTTTAAATAAAGAATTGTAAACCTTATTGATAAATACAATGAGTTTTAGATGTGTACATGTAGTTTATGTAATAATATAGCATAAAAACGACTAATTTAAATTTTTCATCTAATTTACTATCTAGAATCCGAATGTCACATATTAGATCATGTGTGGTGTGTGCTACTGATATCGACAGATAAGAGTAGTATGTATCATCAATCGAAAGTGAAATACCTGGTGGCAGAAGGTTAAGAAGATCAAAGAAAAGAGAACGATTACCGTGGAAATGAAGGAACAGTGAAGTTTGAGACCGTTGGTTGACATCTTACAAATGAATTTTTTACTATATGATTCTCAGATTTTACTAAGAGATCCTGTCATTTTGTATTCATATACATTTGATTAAGAGATAGTGGAAAAGATTTGTAGCTTAGGTGGATGATTTTGATGGAGTTTTCTTCTCTGAACTGGTTCGTTTGGTCGTGGAGCTTTCATCATTCTTATGAACGACATCATCAGCGCAAACATCAGATAGACCAAACCGTCCAGCTCAGAGAACAAAACTCCATCAAAACATTTGATTGTCCCCAATGGTATTCTCCTTTCAATACAATACAATACAATAACTCTAATTGATAACAATAACAATACCGAATATTGAACTAAATAATTCAAAAAGAAATTTCTCTTAGATTTAATCACATTTCTTATTGATCCTAATATTCCATTTATTGATTATCAACATTACATAACGATCCAACTAAATTATCATCAATCACTGATGAACCTGAACTAAAAGCCCAAAATTTCAAGCATAGAATAAGACTATTGTTTAGAAAATCTATTCCATGTATCCTACTCTTAAGGTGTTTCTTTTGGGGGGAGGTGGATGTGTAAAATCTAAACTGAAACGAACAAATAATTATTTTTCATCTCAGATGGAATGTAGAAATGAAATTATTAGAGTATACTAACTAAGTATCCAGTGATTTAACTATCTGTAACATGATAAATTACACTTAAATTACACTTGTTATGTTGGTACAAGAAGGCAGAAAATAGATGTGCGCCACATAAATCATTCGACTTATGTGAGGGCTAGGATACTTCCCGTGTGCCCAAACCAAAGCAAGTGGTTTTCTTAGGGCCTTTGACCCTAAATGCTGATCCACAAGACAATGGAGTAACGTAAGGAGATGCAGTTCCATGGTAACCGGTGACCGACGATTGGTTCGTACACCACTTGTTCCCTTAGTATCCTGGAGCCCATGCATATCATTGGCTTGAAATCAGGATTTTCAAACTCCCCTGGGTGGATCATCCGTACATACCAACCCGGTTAAAGCACCGTACATTTGCGTTTTGTCCTCTCAAACTAGTAAACAATGTAATACGGCGATGATGTATTAAGTAGGACTAACCTGGTAGTGACTATGAGAGTAATGATATTAAACTAGTGAATATACAAGAAATAGAATTCATAGTTATATTTCCCAACTCAAATCAAACTAAAATTTATTATCGTGGCACTTTATATGAATCCATCTTCTTTAGAATTAACATATACCTTCTGAATTAATGTTTTACCGTCCAGGTCAGTATGTAAAACATGCTCTAAATTATATATGTTATTTCTGTATTAACTTCTAGTAATTAAATAGGAGCATTAATTATATAATCCTACTAGTAATACATCATAATTCTTTACTTCAAAAAGAGAAAAATGATTTAACATCGTTCCATTTAAATTCACTTGCTGTATTTTTTACTTGCATCTTCCCATTGTTATTTAGGACTGCAGTTGATCAGTCTCATGTTGGCATATGCACATCCAGCTAACGTGTCTCAAATAGAACGAAACGCGTGTCAAATTGGATTTCCCTGCTAGTTACCATCCATCTTTGCTCAAAAAGCTTGTGACTTAAGGCTATATCGAGGCATCCACACAGGATTCATATATGCCAACATGAGACTGATCAATTGCAGACCTAAATAACACTGGGAAAATTCAAGTAAAACAATACCAAGTGAATTAAACTTCACCCCATTGCACAGGCAAGTGGCTGTCAGGACTCAGTAGCTAAGTGGATAACGCGATGGCGTTTGAAGCGAACGGTACTGGATTCGAGTCCCAGAGTGAACATCAACTGTGAGATTCAGGTACATCCAGCTGACGAGTCCCAAACTGGACGAAACGCGCGTCCTGGATTCCACTGCTAGTCACTATCCATATGTGCCCAAAAAGCTTGCGATTTTTCCATTTATTTGAGAAGTTGTTATTCCATGTGTATCACAGACAAAATATCTAGATAATGAGATTTGTAACTGAATTTTAAATAATATAATTAACATACTGCTTTTAACGACCGAATGTTCCTTTTGAAAATTTCATTCAAATGTAGTTATAAGTAAAGAAAAAATTTCAGTTTAAGTAAAGCTGAGTTATGATTAGGAGTAGAATATAGGACAGTTGTTATTTCGTCTCATTCAGTTCTCGTCTGCTGAATGCATCTACATTCTAGTTTTAGTGTCTACATTGAGAATGGAACCTAGTACTTATCTCTTCAAGCCCCAACGAGTAATCCTTTATACCTCCAACTTGATCAACATGTGTGTTGTTGATATCAATAGTCATCATTCCAGACTGGAGTTTTGTCAATCCTAGATTTTGTGTCCGATCCTCAGTGTGACCGTTAGCATCAGAATGTAAGTGTATGCAGATGACTAGTCCCAAGCAGAATGAAACCCACATCCCGGATCCCACACCAAGTTACTGTCTAGAAAACTTGTAACAAAGCAGTTTGATCGAGGCAGTTCTCAAAATATCCACTTATGCAAACTAATGCTAATCAAAACTTTGTCTTGAATGATTAAAATTAGACAATAAAACAGTTGGGTGTCGGCTCAATGGCCTGGAGGTTAAGCGTTTTCACATTCGAGACTGAAGATCCTGGACTCGAGTCCTGTGTGTGGAGTCATGGATGAGCACTACTGAGGAGTTCTACACTATAATTGAGCCCAGACCTATGATCTCGTACAGTAACACGTTATCACTGAGGTATCAATGTTTAATTTCAGTCAATTTATTATATTACACAATTTATAATTCTTTAAATAGGTTTACATTCACTAGTTAAGATAATAAATAGTCTACTTCACTATTAGAGAACATATTACTTTCTAATGCATTAAAGTATAAATTCTGTGTATATAACCTTGATTTTGTTTGAGTTTACTGAAAAGTATTGATGCCAGTTAAGTTTTGTGAATAATATCAAGAAAATTCATGTAGCATTATTTGATTGAATTGTTGTATTGATGTTAAGGATTGCAAGTGATCAGACAAACGCGTGTTTCATCCTATTTGGGACTCATCAGCAGGATGTACCTGCATCTCAGAGTTGGTAATTACTCCGAGACTCGACCGTTCGCTTCAAACACCATCGAGTTAACATGACTCAGCAGCTAATTGGACGAAATGATAGATTTTGAAGAGAACGGTACTGGGTTCCAGTCTAGAATTGAACATCAACTCTGTGATGCAGGTATGTGCAGCTGACAGGCTCAAATAGGACGAAACGTGCATCAAACTGGATTTCACTGCTAGCCACTTTCCATCTTTGCTTGGAATGCTTGTGACTCAAGGCAATATTGAGTTAGTTCACACAAGATATACATATGTCAATAAGAGACTAACCAATTGCAGTCTTAAACAACAATGGAAAGATACAGTCCAACAATATCAAGTGTGTTAAATAATTTAATTCATGAGTCAATTCAACTAGACCATCATGAAAACACTGAACGGCCGATCGTTCTACAATGGGATTCCTCAGGAGTGCTCATCCACAATATCGCCTCATGAGATTCGAACCCAGAACACTTTATTTAAATCTTTATTCATACATTATATTCAGATATATAATCTACTTAACTATTAAAACATTGAATATCAACGTAAACCTTCTTATAAAGCACTTTATAATACTTACCTTAACCACTCCTCAATTAGATTTTATTATGTGATGAATATATTCTATCCTTCCTTCTTCTTTTCTTTTGGGGAGAGAGATTGAATCAAATACACTATAAACTGAATATAAGTAGTATTATTGTTGTTCAAGAATACTTTCTATATGATAATGATGATGAAATAGGTTCCATAAAACTTTGAATATTGGCACAATTGACAGTATCTTGTTTAAATTGACTATTATGATGATGATGATGATTATGGTTCATAGAATTTGAAAATATACACAATTTTTTATTAAAGATTGACAATTCAATATTCAATATTCAATGTTCATGATACAATTCATTTATCATATTGTATAACAATCACATAATCTATGATTAGAATTAGTCTTTCGATTGAATTCAAATGATGATGATGATGAAGAAGAAGAAGAAGAAGAAGAAGAAGAAAGAAAACGATCCAAATAGATTGTATTTTGTTTAGATAACCAATATTTATACTAAACAAGATTGATAGAATAGATAGAGACTTTCAAGTTTAAGGTTTTCTTCAAGTTCAATCCTTCATTGTGTAATAATAATCATTCATGTTAGAATATATATATATATACATATAAAAGTAGAAAATTGAAATAGTTAATTTTGACAATTTTAGCAATAGGGAAATGTAACACAATGAAAATAAGGAAGAGGACAAGTTATTCTCTCCTCTCCCCCCTCTCTCTCTGTCTCTCTCTCTCTCACACACACGTACACTGGAACACAATGATGGAGCAAAAATGCAAACAACAACTTATTATTATTTATTTTTGTATTTATAAAGAATGAAAATACAAATTTCTTATCTTAGTTACACCTATTCATATAAGAATTATAAACATACAAACACAAGTATCCATGATTACAAATCAAGTTAGTTAGTGTATACATGTATTGTGTTACTTTGTATTTTAATAAATAAACAACAACAACAAAAGCGAATCTAAATTATTTGATTGATGAAGAATGTAGTTGATGGTTTGTCTTTTTTCATTTCTTTAAATGAAGTTAGTTACAACTTGAATACTCTCTCTCTCCATGTCTCTCTTACACACACACACACACGCATATATATATATATACTTAAAAGTGTCTCTACTCCTTGAAATCTATCGCATTGTTCAACATTGAACAATAACAATTTGGATAAATTAAAACAAAAGTTACATAAAACGACTTACCTATAAAAAGAAACATATATATATGTATATATTTAGTCAATCATAATAGAGAAATCTATTAAGGAAATAATGTGTCTTCATCTCCCTCTTAAGTATTATATATATATATATATATATATATATATGTAGAGAGAGAGAGAGAGGGAGGGAGAATTTCTCATTTCTTGTATAAAGTTAACCATAAAATTTATCCATCATTAGTTGGGTTTTTTCTCTTTCGCCTCATTTCTCATTCGTCAATTCATTCGAATATGTATTATAGAAAAAAAAGGATAAATTTTCATTCCATCTCTTTTATAGAACAAACAAACAAAAAACGTGAAACCCTATTCTCATTATTACGGTAACTATGACAACCGTTGCTTAGTGTTTCTAACGGGAATAGATCAATTATTTTTCTGTAAAAATAATAATGGGATTTATTGTTGGTTTAATTTTTTGTTTCGAATTTTTTTTCGAATGTAACTCATTTGATATCGTTTTGTTTCTCTTTTTTTTCTCGGTAACCACACGCAATTTCTCATATATTGGATAAATGTACAAACTAATATATTAAAACACATACATACATACATACATAAATGTATAGATATAACTCCCAACAAATAGGGAACTTATACATAGGCACATAATGTACATTTATACATGAATTAAACACTATATTGTACTATAGATATTACAGGGCATAGATACAATTGAGCAATTTACTAAGTGTATATATATTTATATAATTTTAGATAGATTTCTAAACAAAATGAATGAATGAAACTCATTAAGCCAATAATAATGATAAACTAGAAAAGGTCAAGTTATTTATAGATTAGAAACGAATATGAAAAATGAAATATTACAAACAACAACAACAACAAAAAGAAAACTGAATAAAAAAAAGTTATCACAATTTCCCCCCTCTCGCCCCCTCTTTCTCTTTCTCCATATTGTACATTGTACACATTCATTTAAACCTAATTCAATTTCACTAAGGTGATAAATGAAATGAATAACCAAAAAGAAATAAAAGAAACAATGAAAATTATAATTCAGTAAAATTCCTCTTTTTTTTCTTTTTTTTTAAAAAAATTTCATTTCAATGAAAATTCTTTTTGGGATAATTTTTTTTTGTTGAAAAATTGATGGGAGGGAGGGGAAAGGTAAAATAGTGACGAATTGTTTTATTCATGTTTCAATATCTTTTATTTGTTTGTTTTAATTAGGATGAGGATAGAAAAAAGCGGGACATATTGATTGTAATTTTTGTAGTTATTTATTATTGATCGTTATTATCATGATTTATCTGTTGTAGTCACACATAAAATAATATGAGTATGGGATTATAGAGATTGGTTCGCTATTGATTGAATGCTATTACTGATTCGTCTTACTCGAACGGAACGAAGGATCAATGATTCAGCGACTCGATAGCTATTCTGGTTCGTTGTCCCCAACTCTGCTAACTCGATCAATAAGTCTGGGTAAGAAAGTGTATTCTACAGACAAACAGCAGATAACAAGTCAAATCAAACACACAAATCAAGCGTATTTATACAAATATTTACAATCGATATTGTCATAGAAAATTTTTAAACATTAATCAATGAGTTCATTAATTGACCTATTTGCGCATTTAATCGATAGTTCATCAATTGACCCCAATACAAATATCTAGCATTTAATCGATAAGATAAAATTTAAAAATATGAGTTTGAGGATCTATCGTCCCCAACAATTATAGAGATTGTTAAGGACGAGACTATAATTTATGGACGAGCCAGTCAAAGGCGTTTGAAGGATTTCAAGGTTAGGGCGCCAATTTCAGTGCTTAATGCTAACGTACCATGGGTTCACAAGGAATTTTGTACAAAATGTGATAATTGAGTGACTATAACAAATAAATCGGCGAGACTATAATTTGTGGACGAATCAGTCAGGTATAAGATAATAGATCTCGGATTTGGGCACGAAAGCCTTTCATCCATTTGGCTAATTAAATTTCTGGCATTATAGCTGATGTCAGTTCGTAATTAGAACCGCATATATAATTGATAACTGAGGCAAATTATGACAATTATTGCGAACTGAATAATAAAAGTACCAGTAACACTGGCTTCAGCCAGGTACTACAATATATACGGATGACTGGAGAGCGCACAGACTCCTAAATAGGCTTAGTTATGTGCGTCGTGTCGTTACTCAACAACCGGAGTGCACACAAACAATATTAAACCTATGTGGTTGAGGCTGTAAGGTTTTTGAGACTTTATCATGACTCTAGAGGCCGACTATTCTGTAGTCATATGGATGATTTCCTCTACTGCATGCATGAGAATTTTAGAACCTCTGAACCTCTTTCTAACTTTGACAAGTTTTTGAACCACGTATAAGAAATGTATCCACTTTATTTCCTTGGTTTTGTATAATATATTTTTACTCTATACTGACTGTTTGCTGATTGGCTAATATTCTCAAGTTTACTTACGATTCGTTCAAAGGTCGTCCATAATTTAGAGTCTCGCTGTTGTTAAGTTTTTGATTGAGATCCTGAATTGATTGATGTTAGAACACCAGTGAGAACCTGAAAGCACTGGATAGCCATTTCGTTCCACTGTTCGATTCACCAGCAATGAGTATCCACGATTCCGAACACGGGATTCGAATCCAGGACCTATCGGTCTCGCGGATGAACATTTAATCTCTAGACTAGTGAGCCGGCATCCAATGGTGTTAATGTCCAACCTCCATTGATCCATGAATGGCTGCGCAACCATCCATCTGTTTTCTCAGGTAGATATGTCTCTATATGACACAGACTGAACTCTACTGGTCACGGTTATTCTCTAGAACTCTAGGAAATCATCTTGGATCATATGGTGATTGTTATCAGTATGCGGTTGCGCAGATTGTTAACTCGGGTGAATTCAATTTTTATTTGTACATTTGCAGCGTGAATTTGAAAAACTAAAATATTTTACCATTAAAAAAATTACGTCACAAGGCAAGCGCTAACTTAGAATATTAAAGGCTAAAGGAAAAGAGGAAAACTGTGGGACACATTGCGTTGGGAATTGAGAGTAAACATCAAAGGAACGAATAGCAACTGGAAAGGATTGTTCAACACAGAGTTAGATGGAGAATGCCAGAGGGTGGACTATGCTCCTCCATGATGGATAACAGGCGTAAATAATCAAGTTAAAACATTTATGAACGAGTCAATAATCCACCTATTTAATGACATAATAAATGTAGATTTCAATTTCCAAAAGATTATTGAAGACAAGGTCTAATTGAACTGATCTCGGTTAAGGGGATGATTAAAAGTAGAAATCATTAGATAAATAATCTTGATAAGTGATAGACTAAATTAAAGTTAATATTTGTAATATATGAGCTTTGAAATGATCCATTTGGTGATGAATAGTCTCTTCATAAATCATTATCTTCATTTTATTTTTAAGGAAACGGTTACTACTTTCATTGAATATACTGAGTTTTGTTAGCAATAATATTGATGAAATTTTATTAATTATAATCAGTGTATTGGTTGAAGTTGAAGACATTAACATCATTGGATGGTGGCTCTGTGGTCTAGAGTCTAAGCGTTCATGCACGAGATTGATAAATCCTGAGTTTAAATCTCACGGGGCGGGATTATGGATATGCACTGCTGAGTATTTCTATTATAAAACGAAACAGTCGCCGAGTGCTTCCATGGTGGTCTAGTTTCAATTGACTCATTTATTCAACTATTAAACAATCAGATCCAAATGTAACTATTGTGTATATTACAAGCTCTTTCATGTTATATTCTGAATGGTTGAACTCTTAAGTGTTGTTTAGTTTTGAAACGTATGAAGACTCTACTATAGTGAAGAGGATTATGTGAATTTGATATACTATGATTATCACCCCCGGTTATGATTCACCCATACAGAACGTAGAATAACTTTTATATGTTATCTTAGAGTTGCTGGAGAGGGGGAATCGAACTTAGTACACAAATAATGATACCCTTGTTACTAATATCGATGATAATGAGTTTGATTCTATCAAATGATTATAATACTTCTGAAGTTTCAAACTAAGTTTGAATCAATGTTTAGGGCATTTTGGTTTTTGTCAGTTTTTTTTTAACTGACAGTTAATCTATGGATTGAGTGATTTTTGTATAAAGAGTAGTGTTGAATGATAATGTCTTGTATCCAGTTGTTTACCATGTAAAACTTAATTTCACATGCTAGAAGAATTCTCGGTTTGTACAGATTACTTCAACGCATATATTTGATTGAATATTACCACTAATATGTTTTTCATCAACTGTATAGTTCATCTAAAGAATTTAAATGAATGAAAATCTAACTGGCTCAGATTTTTCCCCAGTTTGATTAATTGGTTGTCGCCTAAATCATGTTAACTTTATTGTGGTCACTGTGAAATCTGAATATCTTGAAGTCTCTCACCGATTGGATCGTGGATAAGTAGTGAATGAACGTCTACTGGTGTTATCGTGAGCAAACTCATTTGGGGAAAACCAGCTTATTACAGAGTGACTTTAGAAAATATGAAAACCATACATTAAATACATTAGTATTACATCTTCCTTCAATTATCTTGTACGTGCTTCATAATTCTACCAATTCTGTTGTTATTCTAATTTCTCTCTATTTCTTCCCTTATTTTCTTCATTTCAATCTTCTCGATCTTCAACTGGTAAGCATTCTACTTCCGATTAATGCTACATACTACTTATATTCGTCAGCATAAATAGCATAAACTACAAGGTGACTGATGTATCATATGTGTCCGACTAGTGTTTACGTCGATTTGAAATATGGTACAAGAATGTTAGTGGTACCTAAGCCAAAAACATGTCATCCATCTATGAATACAATATATGTCGCCTAAAGAAAAGTTATGCTGAAAATTCATGTGGTTTACCATCTGAACAAGATTAGATACATAATTTACTCGAACTCTTTCCTAATAGAATATGTATTGCATCAAACAATGTGAAAGTTGACGTTGAATTATTGCAAATAAATGATAATACAGTAATCTAAATCAAAGAATTCTATCAATACTAAATCTCACAGGGGGCGAGGTCGTGGATGCGCACTGTTGAGGAGTCCCACAGTAGGGAGAAATGGCCGTCCAGTGCTTCCAGGCTTTCCATGGTGGTCTAGCTTCAACTGACTCATGATCTTAACCATTGAAATTAATATTTGTATAATTGGTTCAGTGTACCGTATAAAGTATACATCCTAACTGAATCGAACCACTAAATACAAAGCTTAGATCAAGCAGAGCACCCTACAGACTGCATCCAATCATGTATAGAAATGGAAACATCTAACTAATTATATATATATAAATCTGAAAACTAGTCAATCATGGAAAATAAATAAATATTATTTTAATCAGGAAAAAAGAACAAGTCACAAATAGATCATTATTATTCTTCTTCTCCTAAACTACCCAAAAATAAAGAATTCGTCCATTCTAGTTGCCATAGTAACACATAAAATTAATTACATTTTGCATGTATGTATATATATTAAAAGGATTATAATTTCGTTAAGCTTTTTGTCTAATTTCTATAACTGGTTAGTATTGTTAGTATTGAATGTGGGTACTCCTACCTTGTGTGTCTGTGTGTGTGTAATTGTTCAGTGACCGTTTTTTTTTCCTAAAATACAATCACATTTGTCTTTTCGTTGTCTTGCTTATCATTCTTATCATCATCATCATCATCATCGCCATCATCATCATCATCAACAACAACAACAACAACAATAACAAAAACATTACTGCTTTCATTAACTAGTACACTTTCTATGAGAAGTAAAATTGAGGATAAAAAGTGTTGTGTTTTGTTTTTGTTATTATTTTATTTTCTATCTAAAATTCGTTAAATAAAGACGAATATTGTAAAACTGCCATGGTAATATGGACTAGGATCACATGTGCATAAAAATGAATTTAATGAAGGATATAAAAATAGAATATTTCGCCCTTTTTGGTTATAATGTATGAGTAAATACAATTTAGGAACATTTGATACATATATATATTAGTAGTTGAATTCATGAGTCAATTGAAGCTAGACCACCATTTAAAATCTGGAAGCACTGGACGGCCGTTTCATCCTAGTATGAGACTCCTCAGCAGTGCACATCCATGATCCCGCCCTCAGCGAAATTCGAACCCAGGGTCTTCAGTTTTGCACGTGAACGCTCAACCTATTAGACCAATGAGCCATCCGGTATTCAATGATGTTAATCTATAACCTCGACCAATCCACGAAATTGCGCGACCATTTTTCATTGTACTGAGCTAGATACCTGTCTATATATGTGTATTACTTTTTGAGATTATAAAAAGCACGTATTTTGACACTCATATCCTTAAAGAAAGGTAATATAACCTCTAAAATACAGTATCTAACTCACGGATAATAGAACGTAATCTAACCGAAAATCTATGCTCTGGAATATCTAAACATGCTATCCATTACTATGAATGTTCTTTATTCTTACCAATAAAATAGTTTAGTTCACCTTAAATTATTTTACTTATTCACTTATTGTTTAGATAGTTTTGTTTTCCAGAAACGTAAATAAAGTATTAGAGAAGGTTGTTGAAAACATTGTATACTGAGTACTCCATATTATGTAAAGAGATAATAATGATCATTATTATTGTTAGCAGTGGTGTGGTGTGTGCTACTGATGTTGATAGATATAAGTAGTATGTGTTATTAATCGAAAATGAAATACCAGACGGAAGAAGGTTAGGAATATCAAAGAAAAGAGAACGGTAACAGAGAATGATTGTTGTGGAAACAAAAAGAACAGTCAAATTTGATACGATTGACTGATATCTTGCAAACCAAGTATTTACTGTATGGTTCTGTGATTTTACTAAGACATTATGTTGTGTCCCAATACATTCGATTGTCCCCACTTGTGTTATTGTTCACTACAGTAGTAGTAGTAGTAGTAGTAGTAGTAGTAGTAGTAGTAGTAGTAGTAGTAGTAGTAGTAGTAGTAGTAGTAGTAGTAGTAGTAGTAGTAGTAGTAGTAGTAAGTAAGTAAGTAAGCAAGTAAGCTACAACGTAGGACCAGGCACATATATGCATCGGTCCAAGTTGACATACCTCATTAACACAACAAGATGGACACTGGATTCATAAAAGTAGTTAATTCAGAGGCGGTGATGTATAAAAGAATGATTGCAATAAGGATATAGTACAGGAAGAAAGAATTAGTTCGTAGAAAGAAAGATATGAAGCGATTTTAATAAGCTTAGTTTAAGGGAAGATAGAGAGTGTATACACCTCTGAAGCCAATCCATCTGGACCAGCTGCCCTTCCTCGTTTCAGATTAACTATAGCCTTTTGAACTTCTGCTAGAGTCGAGGGACCTACTTCAATGTTCCATTCACACTGTCTGGGAATGGAGGGTAGTTGTAGAGTAGCTGAAGGCCAGCTGAACTGTTCTCTGAAATGTTCCACCCATCGTTCTAAACGTCTGGACTGAGAGCAGATGAGGGTGTCGTCTTTTTCCGAGATAGTCTGACTTACACTTGATTTATTAATTCCAGTTTCTTTTATTAGTCTGTAAAGCTGTCTTGTGTTCCCTATAGCCGCCGCCTTTTCCATCTCTTTTGCTTTCGTTGCCCAGCACTGCTCACGATCGTTCCTTAGACTTTTGACTAACTTAGATCTGATTTGTTTTCGCTCTTCATAGTGTTCAGAGCCTGATGGGATGACTTTACGAGAATCCATCAGTGCAATAGACCTTGAGGAAATCCATTGGTTCTTTGTAACCCTGTGGTTTAAATCACTGATAGATGTCACTGCTGTTTCCACAGCTGTTTGTATAGCTTTCCAAACAACATCTGGGTCAACCTCGTTTTCAGAACTACCTAATTGTGACCTCAGTTGTTCCTGGAACCTACTTTTGGTTTTCTCGCTACTCAATTCATTTCTAATGGGTCTTGTTACTGTGGCTTTTTAGCGTCCTCATTGGAATTTGTCAGTAAGATGTATTTGAAATCTCAAGGGATTCGACCGATTATGGAATCCAAATCACTCAGCTTTATATTCTAAGTCGTTGTCACCTGAATATCCGACCCGTTACTGACCTCCTGTATTATTGAGATATTATTTACTGCTCAATGATCAGTCCGCATGAAGTGGTTTTCGGCATTTGTCTATTGAAGAAGCTACACTTTAACATTTTGGAATGTTTTTCCAAACGATGGTTGAATGGAATTTCATCGACTCTTTCAGAACGTTTTAGAGCTTCTATGAATTCACTGGGAGCCATCCTCACAGATAGTTTACAGATAACGTACTCAGTGAAAAATTGATAAAGTATACAATTGACAGTTTCATGCAAAGAATGATTTATACACTTGAAATTCAATCAACTTATCAACGATTATACAGAAGAAAATTGTGACATCTGACAAACTTTGTTATTTACAATTAAGTTATACAGATAGTCATCTGGGATTCTTGATATCTGTGTGGTTGCATCAGAGGATTGAGCTATTCTATTCCAGTGATGATGATGATGATGAATCATGTTATTATTCGAAAAATAAGATACGGGCATTCACTAGCACCTTATTAATTATATACAGAACTGAGACAATCTCCAATAAGAAATTATTATAACGTAAAAGCATTCCTATGAACCAAATACTTCTCGACGATAAGAATGGTCATACCTAATGTATGAGAGTCTATTTTTGTTTAATAAAGACCTAATAACAATATTGAATGTATCTCCGGCCACCAAAATATGAGCCTTGTCAAAGGTTTATTTATTCCAACACCAAAATGTCCTCTATGGAAGTTATTAAAAACAAATTTATATAACAATGAAAGAATAATGATATTAGAAGACGAAGATTATCAGAACTATGTGATATATTAGCGCAATACATTTCGAACAATCTGGTCACACATATACTTGTTAAGAACATTTATATATAAAAATAAAAGGTCAACTAGACAGGAAACGGGGTAAGAGCAGATAAGGATAATGATAAGAGTAATAATAATAATAATAATGTGAACACAAAGCGAAACCTAATCACTCTGGCTAATAAGTCAATATTACCAGGGTAGGTTTAAAGTAAGAACAAACTGTTTTTGAACACATAAACGGTTTATTAAATAAACTCAACACCCTCCAAAACCATATTAGTCTCTCATGTGAAGAGGAGAAAAACGATCAGCTTCCCTTCCTAGATATACTCCTGAGTAGACGAGAAGATGGTTCAGTAAAGCGATCTATTTTTAGAAAACCAACGTGGACAGGTCAATATCTTAGTTATTATAGTTATTGCCCTGTGCAATACAAACGTGGTTTGATAAGGTGTCTTTTCAACAGACTCGACCGTATTTGTACCAATGACGCCATTGATGATGATGTTAAGTTGTTAAATAAAACGTTAATAGAAAATGGCTATCCTCTGAAATTCATAAATAGATGGAAAGTCCATGGTTCAGCGAGACCTACTGTAGCCTCGGTAGAGAAAAAGCCTGTCTACATCACCTTACCATTCAGAGGTGATTCAAATAGCCTTTTACTCAAACAACGACTTAAATCAGTCATCAATAAAACCTATTGCGCAGCAAAGGTCATCATCAAAGAAAGAACAAGGTGCATGCTTCATTCAAAACCTAAAGTACATGGAAACGATTGCGTCACATCCCACTGTGTTTACCAATTTAAATGTGTGTGTGGTCACACATACATAGGGAGGAGTAATCGTGATCTCAACATTAGGGTGAGTGAACATGTACCCAAATGGCTTCAGAAACAAATACAATCAAGTGACCCAATAAGAGCAGAGGATAAACATCCATCATCCTCTATTGCTAAACATATAATTGAAACAGGTCACAAGATTGATCTAAATTCAGCTTTTGTAGTGCTGTATAAAAGTGTAAAAGGGCGTATACTAAGGTTCATTGAAGCCTTAGCCATACGAAAATTCAAACCCCCTTTATGTGTTCAAAAACAGTTTGTTCTTAAAAACGAAGAATATTTGAGCGAACAATTGTTTTCAATAACTTCATCATCAGGCTCTACAGTTATAAGTCCATAATTATAATATTTTACAAAGGCCAAAAATAAGGCATGTTTTAATGAGTTTGACAATGTTATGTGTTAAAAAAAAATGGTGAGCGTTTGCATCTGTTACGATATATATATATACTTCAAAAAATTGTAATATTTGCAAAAATACTTTGTTCTTACTTTAAACCTACCCTGGTAATATTGACTTATTAGCCAGAGTGATTAGGTTTCGCTTTGTGTTCACATTATTATTATTATTATTACTCTTATCATTATCCTTATCTGCTCTTACCCCGTTTCCTGTCTAGTTGACCTTTTATTTTTATATATAAATGTTCTTAACAAGTATATGTGTGACCAGATTGTTCGAAATGTATTGCGCTAATATATCACATAGTTCTGATAATCTTCGTCTTCTAATATCATTATCGAAATTTATCAAAGGGACCAATTGTTTTAAATGAAAGAATAATGGCATAATTATTTAAGCCGAAATTCCATCATAGCTTGTGGACAATCAATCACACTTTGTAAAATAGACCAGAAATTCATGTTTGAGATTAGAAACTCAACGTTTGTTGATACCCCTTAGTATACATCTAAAGTACCGATTACTTTCTCAAAACCACATCAACATCCAAAGTAGTAAGTATAGAGTGTAACATTAGGTGAGTAAGTTCAAACTATACCATCACTTTAAAGAATTTTTAATAAATCTACAAAGCAAGACTCTTGTTCCGTACACTACACAGAGGAGTTGATGAATAAACTTGAGAATAGAAGGAAAATCGGAAATAAAACGGTAACAATACTGAAGAGCGTCTACTGGAGTGAAAGTGTCTGTGAGAGTTTAAGGAGATACTTTGTTAATAAGTAGAGTCAGTCGATTTATATAAAGTTAAATATCATGACCATCAACAAAATGTCCTAGACTTTTGAAACTAAATACACAAAATGATCACTTACTTAGATTTAGGCATATTTTATCTTAAGCAGATGACGTAAGACAGTAGTAAGTCTCTGATCAAACAATATTGTATGCGGACCATAAAAACTGAAATCATGTTGGCAAACCTCAATACCTTTAAGTTCACTGACTGCGCTCTTCATCTCTTCCTGAATCATGTTTAAGGAACAACTTAAACCTAATAGTAGTTACGTTTCAATAAACCACAAAAAGTGACAATCGTTATCAAAACTGATAAAAGTTTGTCTTCGGGAATCTGTAGACAAACATCTTTTAAATCAACTTCACAGAACACTTGAGATCAATGAAGTTGATTGAAAAGGTCTCCAGAGTCAACTGTGGAGTACCTGTGCTGAGTAAAACTGGAATTCGATGTGCAACGCTGAATTTTTATCCGTCAACAGCATTTAACACATTCAGCTATCAACTCTTTGATCAAAGTATCAGAATATTGTGTAAAGCTGATAAATATAACTCTAGTTTAGACTTTTCTAAAGACTATACTTTGAATGAAACAACTTGTCATATACCACCCATGTCAATAAAAATCATAGAAGGGATCATAATCAGTCTTTCATTCACCAATTTAACAATACTTTATCACTGAGAATTTACTAAACAATGAATAGTCAGTTTAAAAAGAATGGAAGTACATAATTATGTATTGATAGTGTTCCGACAAATTACCTTAAAAGAATGACCACCATTAATTCCAACTGATATTTTCCAATAATGAGACTTCCTCTAAATGGCATTTACAACGGAATCATTGTTGGTTGCAATTATCACAAGATCACATTTATACAATACTACTAATTTAAAACTAAAATGTAACGAAACTCTCGTAAAACAATTCAGTTACTATTGAATGAAGATAACAACGTAAATATTAATAAAACCGGTGACTACCTTCGTGAGGAAATTCTCAAAGTTCTAATGAGAAGCCGTGACCAATGTAGCCAATCCGTGTCAGGTAGAGACAGATATCTACCTCAGTACAATGGAAGATGGTCGTGCAATTTCGTGGATTGGTCGAGGTTGGAAATTAACACCATTGGATGCCGGATGGCTTAGTGGTCTAGTAGGTTGAGCGTTCACACGCAAGACTAAATGCCCTGGGTTCGAATCTCGCTAGGAGCGGGATCGTGAATGTGCACTGCTGAGAAGTCGCATACTAGGATGAAACGGCCGTCCAGTGTTTCCAGGTGTTCAATGGTAGTCTAACATCAATCGGTTCATGATCTCAACCAATAAAAAACCATTTTTAATATTTTATAAATAAGATTACATCAGTGATTACGTAAACAAGCATAAGAATGTACATAGTTTCATAAAGAAATTCTCCAACTTATTTGAAATGAATAAGAATTGAATCTAAAGTTTTCTAATGAAATATAGAATAGAAACAACTAAGTCAGAATATTTGAAGTGAGTTATAAGATGTTCATTCATTATTTCTCTTTCTTTTATACATCCATCTCCAAATAATACAACCGATACATATAACAAATAAAGAAACAACCAAAGGTATCACAATGTACAAATACTGAGGTGATTTGTTCTGTTTATTCTCTTCGGTTATTTCGGTAGTTATCATATTCTGAAGGAAAATAAAACAGTTAGCATTTATTATTAAATATTTGCTGAGTATTAATCAGTTTCTTTGTTAACGTTCGGACTCATCTGAATAAACAAAACAATAGCATAGAATGGTGGTTGGAGGTAGTCAACAGGATACTATGGACCCGGATTTCGCGCTGTTTGATACTCGTCAACAAGGTGTATCTGTATTCTTGTGGGAAATGGTGCTCCCTGACGGATTCGATTCTGTGTCACCCAGCTTCAAAGTCACAGCACGAAACCCGGGTCCAGGGTTTCCTATTGACTACCTTCAAACACTTACTTACTTACTTACGCCTGGTACTCCTCGTGAAGGAGCATATACCACTCACCAGCACTCCCCATCCAACAATGTCCTGAGCAATCCTTTCCAGCTCCTTCCAGTCGTTATTCATCCTTTTCATATCTGCTTCTATTTGCAAACCTAATGTGTTCTTTGGCATTCCTCTTTTCCGCTTCCCTTCAGGACTCCAAGTTAGGGTTTGCCTCATGATGCAGTTTGGCGATTTCCTCAATGTATGTCCTATCCATTTCCATCGTATTTTCCTGATTTCCTCTTAAGCTAAAAGCTGGTTTGTTCACTCACACAGTAAGCTGTTGCTGATGGTATCCGGCCAATGGATGTTGAGTATCTTGCTTAGACAACTATTAATAAATACTTGTACCTTCTTGATGATGGTTGTATTAGTGCTTCAAGTTTCAGCTCTGTATAGTAGAACTGTCTTGACGTTCGTATTGAAGATTCTCACTTTGATATTGGTTGACAGATAGTTGTTTTGAGTTCCATATGTTCTTCAATTGTAAGAATGCAGCCCTCGCTTTGCCAATCCTCGCCTTTACGTCTGCATCTGAACCTCCTTCTTCATCGATGATGCTTCCCAGGTATGTGAAGGATTCTACATCTCCCAGAGTTTCGCCATCAAGTGTGATTGGAGTGCTGTTCTCCGTGTTGTAACTGAGGACCTTGGTTTTCCCTTTGTGTATGCTGAGGCCTACTGATGCATTTAGACTAGTGGCTATATTGCATTTAGGTTGATAGCATTTTATCTGCACTAAGAAGGACTAGATACACATAACATTGTTCGACGCCCAGTGAAAACGATTGCATTCATTACTAAACATCAGTAATGATGACATAAGAGAATTAAACAATTATAGTTACACAACTTACATTTGTACAATCATTTAAAACATCTACTACGGATTTAACAACCAGTATGATAAGTACACATTATTCTACAACTATTTGACAAATTATTTGTATGATGAAACTTGTGTTTTGGATGTCACATCTAATCACAATCCAAATATAAATCAATAAACTTGTAATTATAATCAGAGAGGGGGTTTTGTGGAGATTGTAGTAATTTAGTAATTGAATTCGTGAGTCAGTCGAAGCTAGAACACCATTGCTCAGTGGTCTAGAGGTTAAGTGTTCACACGCAAGATCGATAGGTCCTGGCTTCGAATCTCAGTGGGGGCGGGATAGTGGATGCGCACTGTTGAGGAGTCCCATATTAGGATGAAACAGCCGTCCAGTGCTTCCACGTTTTTCAAGGTGGTCTAGCATCAATTGACTCATGAATTCAATTATTAAACTTATAATTGACGGCTTTATTTAAGCAATCTATTCAGATTACATATTTCACAATAGATAATCAAAAATCTTTGTTTTGAATTTTAACACAGGGAATCTATAAACTCCCAATAATTATCAAAACATGATACACAACTTCTGATAGATAATGCTTCTTCACTCAAACTAGTTTCGTCAGTATTTTGTAACAATTTACATGGATATACGTTTTACTGTTGAATGTATCAAATTACTACACATTTAATGAGCTGAATAATTATTATGTGTTCAAGCATTGATAGTAAGCGATCCTTCAGTCCATTGGTTTACTGATTCCATGGAAAGAAAACATTATACTCACATCTGATTAGATATTTTCAATCTATACAAAGGCATCATCATTGATGAATACAGTGGACCTTACTCAGATGTGAAGGCGCGGATCGGAAAAGCAAGAGCAGAATATCTACAATTGAAGAACATCTGGAACTCAAAACAACTGTCAATCAAAACCAAGATCAGAATTTTCAATAAAAATGTCAAGACAGTTCTACTCTATGGGGAGGAAACTTGAAAAACCACGAAAGCCATCACCCAGAAGATACAGGTGTTTATTAAGAGTCGTCTATGCAAAATACTTCGGATCCGTTGGCCAGACATTATCAGCGAAAAACTACTGTAAGAGATAACAAACCAGATTTTAGCGGAGGAAGAATTAAGGAAGAAGCTCTGGAAAAGGATAGGAGACACATTGAGGAAAGCACCCAACTGTGTCACAAGGCAAGCTCCGACTTGGAATCTTCAAGGCCACAGGAGAAGCGAAAGACTAAAGAACACATTACACCGAGAAATGGAGACAGACATGGGGAGAATGAAGAACAATTGTAAAGAACGAAAAAAGAAGGCCGAGGAAAGAGTAGGTTGGAGAATGCTGGTCGGTGACCTATGCTTCACTGGGAGTAACAGGCGTAAGTAAGTAAGTAAGTAAGTAAGTAAGTAAGTAAGTAAGTAAGTAAGTAAGTAAGTAAGTAAGTAAGTAAGTAAGTAAGTAAGTAAGTAAGTAAGTAAGTAAGTAAGTAAGTAAGTAAGTAAGTAAGTAAGTAAGTAAGTAAGTAAGTAAGTAAGTAAGTAAGTAAGTAAGTAAGTAAGTAAGTAAGTAAGTAAGTAAGTAAGTAAGTAAGTAAGTAAGTAAGTAAGTAAGTAAGTAAGTAAGTAAGTAAGTAAGTAAGTAAGTAAGTAAGTAAGTAAGTAAGTAAGTAAGTAAGTAAGTAAGTAAGTAAGTAAGTAAGTAAGTAAGTAAGTAAGTAAGTAAGTAAGTAAGTAAGTAAGTAAGTAAGTAAGTAAGTAAGTAAGTAAGTAAGTAAGTAAGTAAGTAAGTAAGTAAGTAAGTAAGTAAGTAAGTAAGTAAGTAAGTAAGTAAGTAAGTAAGTAAGTAAGTAAGTAAGTAAGTAAGTAAGTAAGTAAATCTATACAAAACTTTAATTCAGTCGCTGAAGGTAGAGTACATGTCAGTTCTTATTGATAGCAAAAAAATATCCTTTCAAATAAATCCATTTCTTCGGAATGTGGAATTTGATGATATTGAAAACAACTTGTGTAGTTTAATAAGTACTAACCTTAACATGGCAATCATTTACTTTCAGTTGATGAGTATCTTGATCATTACTTTCAATGCAAGTGTTAGCTTTTTCACACCAAATGCATGTTATATACGATGTTGTTGCATTTTGACATGTTTCAGTTGAATTGCATTTTGAACAAATTTCTATAAAAAAAATAGGATGATTACATTTCAGTTTATCAAAAACTCCTACAATAGAACGAAACAGCCGTCCAGTACTTACTTAATTACTTACGCCTGGTACTCCTCGTGAAGGAGCATATACCACTCACCAGCACTCCCCATCCAACAATGTCCTGAGCAATCCTTTCCAGCTCCTTCCAGTCGTTATTCATCCTTTTCATATCTGCTTCTATTTGCAAACCTAATGTGTTCTTTGGCATTCCTCTTTTCCGCTTCCCTTCAGGACTCCAAGTTAGGGTTTGCCTCATGATGCAGTTTGGCGATTTCCTCAATGTATGTCCTATCCATTTCCATCGTATTTTCCTGATTTCCTCTTAAGCTAAAAGCTGGTTTGTTCACTCACACAGTAAGCTGTTGCTGATGGTATCCGGCCAATGGATGTTGAGTATCTTGCTTAGACAACTATTAATAAATACTTGTACCTTCTTGATGATGGTTGTATTAGTGCTTCAAGTTTCAGCTCTGTATAGTAGAACTGTCTTGACGTTCGTATTGAAGATTCTCACTTTGATATTGGTTGACAGATAGTTGTTTTGAGTTCCATATGTTCTTCAATTGTAAGAATGCAGCCCTCGCTTTGCCAATCCTCGCCTTTACGTCTGCATCTGAACCTCCTTCTTCATCGATGATGCTTCCCAGGTATGTGAAGGATTCTACATCTCCCAGAGTTTCGCCATCAAGTGTGATTGGAGTGCTGTTCTCCGTGTTGTAACTGAGGACCTTGGTTTTCCCTTTGTGTATGCTGAGGCCTACTGATGCATTTAGACTAGTGGCTATATTGCATTTAGGTTGATAGCATTTTATCTGCACTAAGAAGGACTAGATACACATAACATTGTTCGACGCCCAGTGAAAACGATTGCATTCATTACTAAACATCAGTAATGATGACATAAGAGAATTAAACAATTATAGTTACACAACTTACATTTGTACAATCATTTAAAACATCTACTACGGATTTAACAACCAGTATGATAAGTACACATTATTCTACAACTATTTGACAAATTATTTGTATGATGAAACTTGTGTTTTGGATGTCACATCTAATCACAATCCAAATATAAATCAATAAACTTGTAATTATAATCAGAGAGGGGGTTTTGTGGAGATTGTAGTAATTTAGTAATTGAATTCGTGAGTCAGTCGAAGCTAGAACACCATTGCTCAGTGGTCTAGAGGTTAAGTGTTCACACGCAAGATCGATAGGTCCTGGCTTCGAATCTCAGTGGGGGCGGGATAGTGGATGCGCACTGTTGAGGAGTCCCATATTAGGATGAAACAGCCGTCCAGTGCTTCCACGTTTTTCAAGGTGGTCTAGCATCAATTGACTCATGAATTCAATTATTAAACTTATAATTGACGGCTTTATTTAAGCAATCTATTCAGATTACATATTTCACAATAGATAATCAAAAATCTTTGTTTTGAATTTTAACACAGGGAATCTATAAACTCCCAATAATTATCAAAACATGATACACAACTTCTGATAGATAATGCTTCTTCACTCAAACTAGTTTCGTCAGTATTTTGTAACAATTTACATGGATATACGTTTTACTGTTGAATGTATCAAATTACTACACATTTAATGAGCTGAATAATTATTATGTGTTCAAGCATTGATAGTAAGCGATCCTTCAGTCCATTGGTTTACTGATTCCATGGAAAGAAAACATTGTACTCACATCTGATTAGATATTTTCAATCTATACAAAGGCATCATCATTGATGAATACAGTGGACCTTACTCAGATGTGAAGGCGCGGATCGGAAAAGCAAGAGCAGAATATCTACAATTGAAGAACATCTGGAACTCAAAACAACTGTCAATCAAAACCAAGATCAGAATTTTCAATAAAAATGTCAAGACAGTTCTACTCTATGGGGAGGAAACTTGAAAAACCACGAAAGCCATCACCCAGAAGATACAGGTGTTTATTAAGAGTCGTCTATGCAAAATACTTCGGATCCGTTGGCCAGACATTATCAGCGAAAAACTACTGTAAGAGATAACAAACCAGATTTTAGCGGAGGAAGAATTAAGGAAGAAGCTCTGGAAAAGGATAGGAGACACATTGAGGAAAGCACCCAACTGTGTCACAAGGCAAGCTCCGACTTGGAATCTTCAAGGCCACAGGAGAAGCGAAAGACTAAAGAACACATTACACCGAGAAATGGAGACAGACATGGGGAGAATGAAGAACAATTGTAAAGAACGAAAAAAGAAGGCCGAGGAAAGAGTAGGTTGGAGAATGCTGGTCGGTGACCTATGCTTCACTGGGAGTAACAGGCGTAAGTAAGTAAGTAAGTAAGTAAGTAAGTAAGTAAGTAAGTAAGTAAGTAAGTAAGTAAGTAAGTAAGTAAGTAAGTAAGTAAGTAAGTAAGTAAGTAAGTAAGTAAGTAAGTAAGTAAGTAAGTAAGTAAGTAAGTAAGTAAGTAAGTAAGTAAGTAAGTAAGTAAGTAAGTAAGTAAGTAAGTAAGTAAGTAAGTAAGTAAGTAAGTAAGTAAGTAAGTAAGTAAGTAAGTAAGTAAGTAAGTAAGTAAGTAAGTAAGTAAGTAAGTAAGTAAGTAAGTAAGTAAGTAAGTAAGTAAGTAAGTAAGTAAGTAAGTAAGTAAGTAAGTAAGTAAGTAAGTAAGTAAGTAAGTAAGTAAGTAAGTAAGTAAGTAAGTAAGTAAGTAAGTAAGTAAGTAAGTAAGTAAGTAAGTAAGTAAGTAAGTAAGTAAGTAAGTAAGTAAGTAAGTAAGTAAGTAAGTAAGTAAGTAAGTAAGTAAGTAAGTAAGTAAGTAAGTAAGTAAGTAAGTAAGTAAGTAAGTAAGTAAGTAAGTAAGTAAGTAAGTAAGTAAGTAAGTAAGTAAGTAAGTAAGTAAGTAAGTAAGTAAGTAAGTAAGTAAGTAAGTAAGTAAGTAAGTAAGTAAGTAAGTAAGTAAGTAAGTAAGTAAGTAAGTAAGTAAGTAAGTAAGTAAGTAAGTAAGTAAGTAAGTAAGTAAGTAAGTAAGTAAGTAAGTAAGTAAGTAAGTAAGTAAGTAAGTAAGTAAGTAAGTAAGTAAGTAAGTAAGTAAGTAAGTAAGTAAGTAAGTAAGTAAGTAAGTAAGTAAGTAAGTAAGTAAGTAAGTAAGTAAGTAAGTAAGTAAGTAAGTAAGTAAGTAAGTAAGTAAGTAAGTAAGTAAGTAAGTAAGTAAGTAAGTAAGTAAGTAAGTAAGTAAGTAAGTAAGTAAGTAAGTAAGTAAGTAAGTAAGTAAGTAAGTAAGTAAGTAAGTAAGTAAGTAAGTAAGTAAGTAAGTAAGTAAGTAAGTAAGTAAGTAAGTAAGTAAGTAAGTAAGTAAGTAAGTAAGTAAGTAAGTAAGTAAGTAAGTAAGTAAGTAAGTAAGTAAGTAAGTAAGTAAGTAAGTAAGTAAGTAAGTAAGTAAGTAAGTAAGTAAGTAAGTAAGTAAGTAAGTAAGTAAGTAAGTAAGTAAATCTATACAAAACTTTAATTCAGTCGCTGAAGGTAGAGTACATGTCAGTTCTTATTGATAGCAAAAAAATATCCTTTCAAATAAATCCATTTCTTCGGAATGTGGAATTTGATGATATTGAAAACAACTTGTGTAGTTTAATAAGTACTAACCTTAACATGGCAATCATTTACTTTCAGTTGATGAGTATCTTGATCATTACTTTCAATGCAAGTGTTAGCTTTTTCACACCAAATGCATGTTATATACGATGTTGTTGCATTTTGACATGTTTCAGTTGAATTGCATTTTGAACAAATTTCTATAAAAAAAATAGGATGATTACATTTCAGTTTATCAAAAACTCCTACAATAGAACGAAACAGCCGTCCAGTACTTACTTAATTACTTACGCCTGGTACTCCTCGTGAAGGAGCATATACCACTCACCAGCACTCCCCATCCAACAATGTCCTGAGCAATCCTTTCCAGCTCCTTCCAGTCGTTATTCATCCTTTTCATATCTGCTTCTATTTGCAAACCTAATGTGTTCTTTGGCATTCCTCTTTTCCGCTTCCCTTCAGGACTCCAAGTTAGGGTTTGCCTCATGATGCAGTTTGGCGATTTCCTCAATGTATGTCCTATCCATTTCCATCGTATTTTCCTGATTTCCTCTTAAGCTAAAAGCTGGTTTGTTCACTCACACAGTAAGCTGTTGCTGATGGTATCCGGCCAATGGATGTTGAGTATCTTGCTTAGACAACTATTAATAAATACTTGTACCTTCTTGATGATGGTTGTATTAGTGCTTCAAGTTTCAGTTCTGTATAGTAGAACTGTCTTGACGTTCGTATTGAAGATTCTCACTTTGATATTGGTTGACAGATAGTTGTTTTGAGTTCCATATGTTCTTCAATTGTAAGAATGCAGCCCTCGCTTTGCCAATCCTCGCCTTTACGTCTGCATCTGAACCTCCTTCTTCATCGATGATGCTTCCCAGGTATGTGAAAGATTCTACATCTTCCAGAGTTTCGCCATCAAGTGTGATTGGAGTGCTGTTCTCCGTGTTGTAACTGAGGACCTTGGTTTTCCCCTTGTGTTTTCAATGGTGATTTAACATCAATCGATTGATGATCTTAATCAAAAGGTAAATGAATCACAAAGCATCTAACTACAACTCAATGATATAATGATGATTTTATTCACTGGAAAATTGTTAACACAATGAATAATGCAATAATCAGTACACTTTCAATTTCATTCATATTTCATGATATCATGTTCGAATTGAATGAAAGTATTTTGAATGTCAAGCATGAACAGTGTAGTACAACTGGGGGAATTTGATGGATTTCAATAATTATTTACATTCAGACATGTATACACAATGTTGTGACTGGGTTTAACAAAACGTACCACATTCAGTTATTGATAGTTCTACAGTTTATTTTGATGAAATCAGTTTTATGATCGAAATCAATGCAAGAAACTCAGTTGTTCTTAGACTGAAAATTCATTTCTAATTATGTTAATTCAGTCGAACTATGAAGGAAGAGTAACATTATTTTTCCGAACATCAATGATTTAATTTGACCCACTATGATGGAGGATGTCGAAGTATGTGACTTTTATTTATTACTTATTTTAACAAATAGATATTGGTACAGGGAGGCACCAAATACATATGCGCCATACAACTTTCACTTAATATGTGTGAAGGCTGTGATATTGCCTGGGTGACCAAACCGAAGCAGGTGGTTTTCTTAGGAGACCACACCGCGAGCCTTCGACCTGGAGGTCTGATCCACAAGGCAGTGGAGCATCGTAAGGAGATGCATTCCCATCGTAGCCGGTGACCAACGATTGGCTCATACGCCATTTGTTCCTTCAGGATACTGGAGCCCATGTACACCATTAGTTTGGAATCCGGTTAAAGCGCCGGACATTCGCATTTCGTCCTCTCAATTTCATAAACAACATCCCCGTCACGAGAAGGCAATGAGCAGGACTTCCCTGGCAGAGCATTTCGAAAGGGAGAGTGGACTCTCCCCGCTTTCGGCCGTACCAGGGCATTTGGGGACGTGACTGTATTCTGGTCTATATATTATCAATTAATGCATCAAACTGTTTGAGTTAATAGAAAGTAATCCATAATAAAAGTAATATTTTATTCGATGAATATTGAAGGTAATGTAATCATTATATCAATAGAATAATTCTCTTAGTATTGAAAATATTATTTCAGTAGTCTAACAAATGGTGAACTGAAAATTGTTTGCAGTTACCCAATGTACATATGTAGTGAGAAGAAACACATTTTCATATGGTGAAATTAATTCTGAAACTAGCTTTGATAAATTGTAGTTTGGAGATGTGACTTGTATGTACATTTAGTTTTTCAGATCTGTATGACAAAGCAGATTGGTTTTCGCGCCAAAAGCGCTCATGTTCACCTTCATGTCGTATTTCCTACTTGGGAGAATCTTAAAAGCTATTGATTCGTTGTATCCTTTAGTATGCTATTTTGTAACGCTTCCCAAGGACATTTTTATGCTGTATATATACGCCTGGTTTGTGCCTGTTGTTATTGTTCGCGCTTCTGGCTTCTTGTGGAATATATTTCCCTGTTTCGATCTTGGACTTTTCTCTCTAATTAGCGGAGTTGGGACGCATCAGAATCGCTAGCGTATTGATCTTTGGTCACAGAGCGTTTGTTCCGTTCTCAGATTAAGTGAACTCGCAATCGCTTCAAACATAGCAGAATTAATGTGTAGTTATTAATGGTAAGTATGAGAAGAATGAACAAGAATTGAATAGAACTAGAAAGGAAGGCCGAAGACAGAGTGGATTGGAGAATGCTGGTCGGTGGTCTATGTTCCATTGGGAGTAACAGGCGTAAGTAAGTAAGTAAGTAAGTATTAATGGTATGTGAAATGTCATTTGAGACGGATGTCTGGATATCATTTAATAGCTGAATACAGTTACACATGAAGATTTCAATTTGATGAAACAAAAATAATGTATTCAAGTGTGGAAATAGTTAATCCAGATCAAATAAGGTTTAACATACTCCTATAACTTCATACTCTACTAACGTGCCAGTTTTGATCCATTTTTCAGGTACCAATATTTCAACTGCTGTGATATCTTGTGTGATAAATTGAAAAAAAACACTTGAAATTTTGGTTTCTATTTTAAATATAACAAAGTAAATCAAGAGCTGCATTCTTACAATTGAAGAACATATGGAACTCAAAACAACTATCTGTCAACCAATATCAAAGTGAGAATCTTCAATACGAACGTCAAGACAGTTCTACTATACAGAACTGAGACTTGAAGCACTAATACAACCACCATCAAGAAGGTACAAGTATTTATTAATAGTTGTCTAAGCAAGATACTCAACATCCATTGGCCGGATACCATCAGCAACAGCTTACTGTGTGAGTGAACAAACCAGCTTTTAGCTTAAGAGGAAATCAGGAAAATACGATGGAAATGGATAGGACATACATTGAGGAAATCGCCAAACTGCATCATGAGGTAAACCCTAACTTGGAGTCCTGAAGGGAAGCGGAAAAGAGGAATACCAAAGAACACATTAGGTTTGGAAATAGAAGCAGATATGAAAAGGATGAATAACGACTGGAAGGAGCTGGAAAGGATTGTTCAGGACATTGTTGGATGGGGAGTGCTGGTGAGTGGTATATGCTCCTTCACGAGGAGTACCAGGCGTAAGTAATTAAGTTTAAACATAACAAATTGTTTGCACTATTTAGGAGAGGTCAAAATAAGAAACTCGAACATTTCTCATAACGGATACAGAGGTTATTATTTAACATCCTCAAGAATTATGTTTTACAACATTTCTTTTATATTTCAAATTACAAAAAGCCAACACAGTAATTTACAAATCACAGAAGAATGGTGGCTCGTAGTACAATCTAGGAAGTGTGTTTCATCTCATTTAGGGCTTGTCAACTGGATATACCGAAATCTCAGAGTCCATGTTCACTTTGGGACTGAAACTCAGCACCATTCGCTTCAAACATCGTCATGCTATCCACTTATCTACTAAGTTCACATGTACACTGACTTGTGCAATGAGGTGAAGTTTTAATTCATTTTCATATAGTTCATTAAATGCTAATGATATTCAGGGCTGCAAAGAATTCTACTGTTAATCATCATCCATCTTTGCGCATAATGCTTGTAACTTAAAGCAACATCGAGACAATCCTCACAAGACGTATATAGATCAATAAGAGATTGATCAATCTCAGTTCAAATCAATAATGAGAGGTTTCAAGCAAACATTAGAAAAGTAACAATTTCGATGTATGAAGACACAGTAATGTATTTCAACTGATCAACATATATCACTTGACCAAACATTCAGTGCATTTTTCCCACATTTAATAAGAAAACACTGTATCACACCTGATTACTTACACTCAATACTCGTCTTGAAACTCAGCTTCATCTTTCAATATTTCAATGAAGCATGACATCTGAGCATTTTACAAAAGAAATATCAATCTCAAGTACTCCTTGTTTATTTCTGTTTTATACAAAACACACCTCGGTTTGCATTAAGTGGTGACATGACTGAGGACTGCAAGTGTAACTGATCGTACTGTAAGTGAGTGAATGAGTTAATGAGTGGATATATTATCTGCCTAATACCGCCATTCACATATTCCTGTCTCAATCAGTCAATCGGTAACCATAAGTGTAATAACTCTCCAAATAGCCATCCACAGTTTTGCGATGAAGGCATTCATACATTTCAGTTATTTTGCTCGAGATACTCGGTTAAGTTAATGTCAGTGGATGTGGTTCGTGAAATTCCTTGTGGATGGAATTTAGCACAGAAAACTGAAACGACGTCAGTACTATTTCACCATAACAGCTCAAATCATTTCTGTGACATCAATAAGAATGACGGTCGTTTGATTTCAATTCAGTTAATTGCAGTGATCCATTGTTTGAAAGACCTAGTCATAAACATTAAACACTTTCAGGATTCTGCTGCACCGTTATTCATAATCATATGTGTGCATTTACAAATAATATCCCAATTTCATTTCGCACAATTATCCGCAACAATTCAATGACATTTCCACTAACTGATTTCACTCACGAAACAACTGAATAATGTAGACTGTAAGAAAGCCATATTAAATCGCTGTGATAGAATACAAAAGTATTCTGTGTTGACATGTTGATATCGTGTTACCAATAGAAAGTAATATAACAAGTTACCGTACATCAAAATGTTAACGACATTCATTGAAATGTTTCTTACTTGTTCCACACATAAACATATGGTTGATTTTCGATTGCCGCCCACTTTCCTCAATTTCTATAGGAATCTGAAAAGAGGTATTGGAAGTCAGAGTCAAAATGTGTTAACACATAACCACCTATATCAATAACCAAATAATCATTGAAGTAATGTGTTATCATACTGATTATCTTATTCACAGACAACTAATCACACTTACAGTAAATATAATGATGTTTTCAGTTTCTTTAGAAGTATGTTCCTTCTAGTCTATATAGAGATTTCGAATCCACTCCAGTTGTCAACCTCAGTGAATTTTGATCAACTGTTTTTATATCATTGGATGAGGAGACACACTGCAAGGTGAATATCTACGTCAGTTGAAATGAAATATGATTGTGACTAGTTGCAAGGATGCTGCACTCGGAATATTCAACAATGAACGTTCTGAACAGCTGGTCTTTAGAATATCAAATAAAGCCTGGCATAATACAACTCTTTCCGTATAGTACTCTAACAAACACTGTTTGTTACTATTCGGCACGAACGCATTATTGTTCCTTTTGATAGCAATTCATTTCTAATTATTCACTATTTTTAACACGTACTTGAATAAAGTGCATCATTAACCAATTAATAATAGTGACGATGGAGCAATTTCGTGGATTGGTTGAAGTTAGACATTAACACCGACCAGCTCAGTTTTCTAATGGTTAAGCGCTCGCGCACGAGACTGATAGGTCCTGGGTTCGAATCTCGCTGGGAGCGGGTTCGTGGGTGCGCACTGTTGAGGAGTCCCATATTAGGACGAAATGGCCGTCCGGTGCTTCCAGGTATTCCATGGTAGTCTAGCATCAATTGACTCATGATTTCAACTATTGAAATTAATAATAGTGTCAAATAATCTAATTGTACATTACAAAATGTTGATCTCTTGCTAACGAGTTCAATGTAAACTGATACATTTGACAGTATGTATAAACATAAAATGATAGAATAACCTGGTATACTCAAAACAAAGTTATATTTCTATCCAATTATGCAACTTACATAATCATAATAGAAAGATATCTTCCCTTTGGATGTATCAGGCAAGTTATATTAGCTGTAACCTCTAAAATTAGAAGACTATCGATATTTAGAATTTGAGAGAAAGTTATCGTTAGATGTAACACTGTGAATGCCATCTCATAAAGTGATTAGATTTCAGTGGATATTTATTGTATTATCTTAAATGATTTCTTCACTTGAACTCATAATAAATATATTCAAGTCAATGTCATGTGAATGAAACCATCATGGATTCTTCAAAACGAATGTCAAATATCTACTTTCTGAAAGTGTATTACAAATGTATTATTATTGAAACAATAAATCATCAAGTCGGAGAGGTATTCACATTGGCGTAATGTCTTCTATAATTCTCCGTGAAACAACCGACTGTAATTACATATGACATGAGCTATGGAGTGTTTGTTTGCACATGGAACTTGGAAATTTAATTAGTTACGTAACATATGGATATTTCAGTTGATCAAATGACTCTGACCATAATGTTCGTTTGAGAAACGAATAGCTTAAGATATGTCGTCTTAATGATTCCTTAATTTGAATGGATAATATTTAGGAATGTCTGTGCGATGAACGAATGTGTTGTGTACAGAAATGACTGTGACGAATATACAATACAATGGATCTATTTTGAAACACAGACTTCTCATCAAGTTCCATTGAAATCTATAAAACGAAAATGAATTCTTGCATTCGTTTCCCGCAAGTTAAATAAGATTGTAACTTAATTTATCTATGGTGATCTACTTATTACTTGTCAGATTTAGTTTTTCCCTAGTACATGTCACTTGTTCCTCAAGTCCTAATCAATGTATTCAAACATTATGCGGGTGTCACATTTAATTCTGCTCTCATTTTCAAAAACAGCAGTATTGTAGTGAACAAGAATACGAATGGGCAATCGAATGAGTAGTCCCATATTAGGACGAAGCATCCGTCCAGTACCTCCAGGTTTTCCATGGTGGTACAGCTTCAAGTGACTAGTGGTCTCAATTATTGAAAGCCCTATAATCTTCACAAAACCTTTTCTGGAACCAAACGAATATGTTAAAACTCACCTTTACAGAATATCTTACTAAAATCTGAGAACCATAACGTAAATAGTTAATTTGCAAAATATCAATCCATCGTCTCATACTTGACTGTTCCTTCTGCAAGTACTAGTCCATTGTCTTGGATTTCATTGTTCATGCATTTTTATACCAATCGCTTTCAGTTTCCGTTCTTTCCTTCTCGATCTTCTACTGAAATGCATTTTATTTCTGGCCATTGTTATATACTACTTATGTGGATATAAGTAGCTCACACCAAAGTATTTTCTTTCTTTTGTCAGTTATTGAGAAGATTTGATTTATTCAAACTGAACAAGCAAATTTTTGGAGTGAACAAAATGTGTGAAAGTGTAATTGTAAATATTTCACATAGCATGATCAAATGATCACTTAGTGTTTACTCACTTGTATCATCAACTGTTTTCACATAAGACCATTTGACAGCGAATAATTCCTCTGAAATAATGGAAGTCAAAATAGATGTTTAAAAATTTGTTCTAGAAGTTTTTGACTAAGTAATAAACGTTTAATATTTATCCGACGCTTTCCATACAAAATAATTTTCTGAAATCCTTTTATTCATCGATTCTGATAACTGACCTAAACAAATTAATTTGAACTTAATGTTCTAGGTGTACCAGTTCGAGTAAATCATCTTGTACTAGAGGACTGTTCATGGTCATTTATTGATCAGTTGTTTAAGGAAGTGCCTGTATTTGAAGTTTCTAATCATACGAATATGATCACAAAGATAGAGTTGAATACTCGATGATCAACAGATAGCATCTTAGAAAAATTGAACTTTTATGAATCAAATAAGTTCTACAAAAGAGTAAAATGATATCAAATAAAATTTGGTAGTTCATAGGTTTCAATAATTCAAACTGACTTCTCTCCTAATATCGTCTATGTTGCACGTATGATGGGTTTGGTTCATTTAGTCTACTAAGAAGTATCAAGTCGGTGAGATATCCTCCAATTTATAGTTTTGATAGACTGTAGAGTAAGTAATTTTCACTCTAGCAATTACATCATTTAGTTTATCATTGCTATTCAATCAATGTGTGTTTATTTTTAGGTAAATCTCTATTTTATTCAACATTTTTATTTGACAGTAATCAATATGTGTTATGAACACACATTCTGGTATGAAAGTCACATAAACAAAACAATAACTGTGTACTGATCAACTCTCGTGTAATAATCATTTTAAATACTGAAACATTTATGCAAAATAAATGTCAGAAGAAGAAACAAAACAAAGTATAACCGAATAATATCAAAACTCACGGGTATCCAAAACTCCATATTCTGAACGTGAAGTGCCTGATAAATGACTTGAAATAAATCCGAGGTAACTTTCTTTGAATATACCTATTTCACCTGTGTTTATTTTTATGAAAACATGCAACTTAATTGATAATTTTACATTGAATAGTTTAAAGATTTTGAAATAAAATAAAGAATTAAATAAGTTGTATGAACTGTATTTTCCCGATCGTTTTTGCTACCTTGATGTGGTGGTCGGGCTTGCCTATCGTGATGAACCAATCGAGCTGGAACAACCGTTCCTCAAGGTCCTACCATGCCAGACAGGTCGGTTGAAGAGCAGTAAGACTAAAACCAACAAACCCAAGGTCTCATGGCGAAGTCATACTGCTGACTGTACAGAGGTGTGACAAAAGTAAGGTGTTTCCTTCAGACAACCAGCATAACAGCGATGCTGCCTTCCCACAAGGAAGGGTGGGGTTAGAAAAGGTCAACCATTAAAATACACACCTCACCTTATCCCGAGGATACCCGTCCGGCGGTAGGGTCTCAACACGCACGGAGCTAACACTTAGACCACCTCTAATGCAATTTCTTTTTCAAGTACCTTCAGAAGAACCCTTCCACGATGTGGGCAACTGGGAAGTGATAACCACCCTCATACCTCTAACACCACTCCAGACTGATGAATTGTATTTAAGTTTGTTGTAAGGTGTCAAACTATTGACAATTTGAACAAGGGAAGATATCCAAAGAAGTTTTGAAAGACAGAAAAAACATAAACTGATTTACTGAAGAAATTAAATTAATTTAGAAAGACGCGCGCGCTAATTAAAAGGACAGTGGCATTTTCCCTCGCTGAGTAAATTCTATTGTTTGATCGTTTATTACGTATCACGACTGCTGTTTTTACTTTAACTGAATTTATTTCAGTGCAATGAATGCAAAGGCTGGTAACACGAAGTTTGCACGAATTTAACGCCTGCGACTTTCAAACAGTTCAGTAAAAACGGTTGCGTATGGCTTTGTCAACTTTTAAAAGAAAGTTGGATCAACTAAGAAACCATCATTGTCAAGACTAACACAGGTCATCAAGCCTCCTATCCTTTCCAAATTGAAACTGAAACTTTAATTCATAGAATGAAATGTGATCAAGAAAACTCAATAACAATTTTAGTTCAAAGAAAATTATTAACTTACCTCTAGAGTCAATAACAAGATTATTGATTTGACTATCATAATATTTAAAATGAGAATTTTGGTGTAACACGCTAAAAAGATGTATCTTAGTTACATAATGTAGTTAACTTACTTGACGATTAAGAGATTTATTTAAAATATCATTCATAACTGGATAAGATTGATTAAGAATAATTCTCATTGAGTAATGATAATGGAAAGACTTAGTATGTGTATTAGAATCTGACTAATTACTTACATATTGATATGAATCATTTTTAAATATTACTTTTTATAGTCCTTTGATTCAGGTTTTTCACAGATATCTTGACAATTGAAGTATTTGAAAAGGAAGACAATGATCAAATATAGTGATATTGAGAGATGACCAGATGAAAAATTGTATCTAAAATGGTTTAGGTAAACAAAAACCAGTAACGTTATCTCATTGCATTAACTTTCAATTCGTATGATACACTCAAGGGATACACTATCTCTAACTCAGGGTATGGAAAGTTGGAAAAATGAAATTTCGCAAATGCGATAAAAATGATATGATGGTCTAGTAATAGTATTCCGACACCAGACAATGGGTTTTAAGCGTTCTTTAAGCCCTATCGCTTCAGGCTGGGTTATTTCGCTTACTATCTTATATATGTGTTGTATACAGTATAAGCTATATGGCTATGTAGAGCTGAAGGTCTTATATTAGACTGGAGGTTCGTCATTGATATTGTGGATGGTTCGGCATTACTTTGGTAAGTTTTGCTGACTGTTCATGCTCAAAATTGGTTTGCTGGTTAACCGATTTCATGCATACTGGTGGTTGCTTTTCAGTGTTCTTAAGGGCGATTGTCACTGGGACATTGTAAGGCATGTCGCCATTGCTAACATTAATGAGTCTGGTTCTCCTATGAAGCGGGATTAGGCTGTACTGCTTGGGTTATAAAATTTAAGCCTGGGCGGTGTCTGGCTCTTTTTAAACAGGATTGAACTGTACTTTTGGGTTGTTCTGTGAAAGTCCGGATTGTGTCTGGTTCTCCTGAAAATCAATGTAAAATTACCCTGGCCTACAAAGGTATGTTATATATGACACATTCAGTTACTACGTGTGTTCAACTAACACTTACCTCATCTTTTTGTTCAAAGTAGTAAATCAAATTTTAATAGAAATTGTCAGGTTCATATAGATTTTTTAAGTGTTTGGTTGTTTCTTTCTGATTGGATGATTCAAAATGACTATTAAGAAAATCAAATGTGTTGAAATCTTATGTTCATTGTTAACCAATCATCGTGTTAAATGGATTCATCGTTATTCAATATACTTATGGCTGTGCTTTGAACATGAACTGACATTTATCCATCGTTGGTTGAAATTCCTAATCCGTATTAATCAAACTTCTCTTCAATGTGATTACCAATAATTTTAAATAATATCAGATGGGTTTTGTGGATATTATAGTAATTTCAATGGTTAAGATCTGATATTAATCAACATATGCTCGCTGGTGACTGGCTTCAAGAGGTATAACCGGAGTTCTAATGAGAAGTAGTGACCAGTGGAGTTCAACCAGGTCTGTTGTGAGATAGTAACTCACCGAAAACAATGGTGGATGTGTCGCTCAATTTCGTGGATTGGTTGAAGTTAGACATTAACACCGTTGGATGCCGATCAGCTCAGTGGTCTGTTGGATAAGTGCCCAAGCTCGAAACCGGTAGGTCCTGGGTTTGAATCTTGCGAGGCAGAATCGTGGATGCTCACTGCTAAGAAGTCCCACAATAAGACGAAACAGCCGTCCAGTGCTTCCAGGTATTCCATGGTGGTCTAGCTTCAATTGACTCATGATCTCAACTATTGAAATATAATTCTGTTGACCTCAGTTGTTATTTGTAGAAATATCAATGATTATATTTTCTTGTTGTTTATCACCATATTCTATATCATTAATCAAATTATATGGTATTCTATATTGTGTTGTGAGCGTGATATGAATCTTAATTATAATATGGAATGTCGGTCGCTTAATTTATACAGAAAAAATATGAATGAAATTTTCACTGTATAAATGATTACTACTTTTCTAAAGAGAAAATGAAGTAAAGACAAATAGTTTGTCCATCAATTCATAGAAGATCTTGCTTCAGCTATGAATAAACACTGTAATCAATTACTCATCTTATTTTGAATGAGTGTAGTTTTTGCTTTCTTATAGAATTATCTAGGTTTCACATCCTCATTTTATCAATCTATGCGACGCCCATTAATAATCCCGATGCTTTCAGACTCGATTACTTAATACGTCTCATTTGTATTGACTTTAAGATTGTAGTCAATCGTCTTAATGATAAAGTCCATACTACGTTCTTCTTATCGTTCTATACCAATCACTGTGATAGATAAACTGATCGATACCCAATATTCTGGATAGTAACAATTTACTGTTGACCAAATGTATGTCTGTGTTGAATATTGATTGAAGTTGGATATCATCGTTAGGTGGAAATGATCTGATTTTACAGGAGATCGAATACATTTTGGAAATATCATTTAGTATTAGAACTTGTCTTAATTTTACAACAGAATTGAAATGAATTTCTCCGTAAGGAAGCATTCGTATTTAAACATTTAAATAGCATGTCAGGTATGTCTGTCTCAACAACTTCAAATTCACATTTTAAGTTGATGTTATTGAGGAGATATTTTGATTGAGTTAGACGATGTTCCCTGTTTGTAGTCTGTTGGCAGAAATCCGTGAAGCTAGGTTTCATGGTATTTGGTACAAGTCAGTGAAGTGAACGCTCATTTCTGAAGAAACCAATACTCCTCGTGTGATCCAAACTCATATCACTCAACTTTGCAGTATAAGAAATAAGTACTATCTTGCTCAAAAATGCTGATATCCAAAGGATAATTCTAAGCAACCTTGAACATTGTTCTAGCATTACCCTACAGAAAGTAACTACTGTATGTAAAGATTAGTGAGTTCTAAACATGATATCTCAGGGGTAGAAAACGATAACCGGTTTCATTATATCAACACAGTCGAGAGAAAAGACTTGCATTGTCCTGGCACGCAAAATAATCATCATGATAGCCTGAAGACATCATCTCCATGTTGGTTATGTAGAGGTTGACATTTTAAAAGATTTTATCTGTATAAAGATCATCCCTACACCACATGTTCCAGAAAGAGGCATTAAAAAATTCATTTTAAAACCCGAAAATAACATCAACAAACGAAAGTGTGTTCTAAAAGATTCAAGCTCTGAACAGCCAAAGTAACGTTAGCTTTTAACAGAATCGGTTCTTGTAACTGTAGAAAATATGTTTCTCTGAAGATTAATGTAAATGATGCCAGCCCACAGCTACATATTTTCTCTTTAAAAAAGTGGTAATCACGTGTACAGTGAAAATTTCATTCATATTTTTTTCTGTGTAAATTAGGCGATTGTCATTCATATCAATGTATTATTAGAAAACGACATTCCATATTATAATTAAGATTCATATCACGCTCACAACACAATAGAGAATACCATATGATTTGATTAATGATATGGAATATGGTGATTAACAACAATTGAGGTCAACAGACAGATCGCTCTCTCAGATAATGTACACTATCACTATCACCACTATCAATTAAATGTGCCAAGTTAGAACTGCGTATTGTTTTTATCTGGCCCTTCTTAAACCAAGCTGGTAGATGTTCACTCATTCGTTGGTTAAGCTGCCTGGTATTATGCCCAATAAAGCTATCTCACCAGGAGCAGCTGAATTTGTAAATACACATAGAGGAGGCCAACTCAGGTAACTTTTCCTTCGTTTGAGTAGACATCGCTGGTCGACTCGAGAAAGTCAACACAAAATTGGCTGCTTAAAATGTTCTGCTAATTACTTTTGTTAACCTATCTTTCAGAGTATCGCTAGCCACATCCCCGTTGATTGATAGTGGTCATAATGTAGATAAATCGAAATCATTTCGAGTTATCTATCATTTACCTCCATCATCTTTCAACGGAGTTTGTTCCCGTCTCCTTTATATAGCTGAAGCCATAGGAATTCGTACATTTCACCCCAATTATGTGTACAGAAGAAATTTGTAACTAGTATTATCATCATTATTGTTACTTTTAGAAAAATATTTCTTATGGGAAAACGCATATTAGATTAGAACTCAAATAGATGTTATGATTGTATGTGATATTTAAAAAAATATTGCTGACTGAATCGTCAAGTAACAGTTCTCAATGTGAACAGTTTTGAGAGGACGAAGGGAGCACATGTTGTGTTCAGGTCAAACGAATACGGTTTATCGAAGATAATATATTCCTGTTTTGGTAGTGACATCTTCTAAATCACTTCAACCATACTTTCTTGTTGTCAAACACATTATGGTGTCGAGTAAAGAGCAGATGTAAAAGATGAGTGTGCAATTGACACTATCGGGTTATCCATTTAGGACTTAGTAGCTAAGTGGACAGCTGGTTAGCGTTTGAAGCGAACGGTACTGGATTCGAGTCTAGGAGTGAAAATCACCTCTGAAATGCAGTTATATCCAGCTGACGAGTTCCAAATAGGACGATACGCGCGTCTGGATTCCACTTCTAGACAATATCCATCTTTGCCTATAACCTCCTAATGTTACAAAATAGCATTTAAAACGAAACTATCACAAAAGAGGAAATTTTTAACAATAAATTGCCATATTGTTGTAAGTCATTTAGAAAGGTTCGCTGTGATCAGGAAGAGGTATTTTCTAGCATGAAAGTTTCAATGATAAGTTATACTATTCATGGGATTTCATTTCTGTAATTAAGTATTTACATGTTACCAAAAAACCCTCAATAGACAGCTTGGAATCAATTAGAAGATTTGGACTTCGCAGATGACCTGGCCCTTCTATCCCATACACATTAACAAATGCAGATAAAGACAAGTAGTGTAAACAGCAGCCTCTGCATCAGTAGGTCTCAATATACATAAAGGAAAAAGCAAGATCCTCAAATACAACACAGAGAACACCAACCCAATCTTTTTCAATGGAGAAACTCTGGAAGATGTGGAATTTTTCATTATCATCGATGAACAAGGACGATCGTATGCAAATGTGAAAGCAAGTTGAAGAACATGTGGAACTCAAAACAACTGTCTGTCAACCGATATCAAAGTAAGAATTTTCAATACGAACGTCAACACCGTCCAACTTTACGGAGCTGAATTTGGAGAACTAATACAACGATCATCGAAAAGAT